>CAJQUW010008279.1:0-76785 GCA_907163375.1 Prostheceraeus crozeri | reverse complement strand
AGCTTTTGCTTCAGTAAATGTTGTGTCTCGAGTGTTCGTCAGCTTAGCAATGAAACATTGGAAAGACTGTAAGGAAATTCTCCACTCGGCACGCAGAACATAGACGTGCAATTATTAATAAGTCTGCATCCAGCGCTCTCTATGAGCATAATAAAAATAAACATAATGATCTAGGTAGCATCGAGGATTTTCAGGTCGATTTCATTGCTAAGCTGACGAACACTCGAGACACAACATTCACTGAAGCAAAAACTATTGCACACTTGATGTCATTATTGATGACACTTGATTGCCAACAATCAATAGAAGACATGAATTACCTTGCTACAGTCTGCCTTCTCACTTTGATCACCTCACATTCAACAAGCAACACAATTCTTAATATCATTCACCTCTTTATAAATCTTCACACCGAGTTTGCAGACCGCCATTTGACCATCGACCGTTAAGAAGGCGCTGGACGCCGAAGGCCCGTCACGCTGTGCGACGTGTAACTTTATCCTTTTATTTTCGACCAATAAATTAGATTCGAGTCAGAAACTCTTATTACTTGCCTGTGAAATGCATCGCCTGACTCGCAAACTGGTCAACTATGTCAATGTTTATGAATACGCGCGGGCGAGCGTTTATAGTTTGCGCGTCGTCTACGGTTGTCTGCGTTGCCGCTTGAACCACGGATGAACCGCTAAGCATGTTCTGTCTTCCCTGAGCATGAAATTGAGGTCCTATCACATTGTTTAGCCTCTGATACATGCAGACACATGAGACACAAAGTCTTTATAACAGGACTGCCAACTATACTAACTTATATAACAGATATTGCAGCAATATACCGCATAGCCACGGATGTTTGGGGTCATGTGTAATTACGCGTGTTCACGCGTGAACTACGTGTGATTGAGCTTAGCATGTCACCTAGTGTAGCATCAATTGCCGGTACTTCTATTCTTCCCCCACCTCCGCATTTCTGTTGTTGACAACCGGAAGTGTTGCATCGTCAACGATCTTCTCTTTCTCCTACTTGTTCTCACTAACGTGGCATAACGTTGAGTGTTTAAAACTCCTATTATCTGACTTGTAGAACATTCATCTGCTCTTCATTTGTCTGTAGACAACAATCACACGAAGTTCATGATCACAGCTGTACCTTGTACTCTAACTGAGTACCCAAGGGACCAATCCTTCATCCCAGGGTTCAAGTAAGACTTCTCAGTCGTGCTGTAGTGTCACTCAGTGACAGATCAAGTCTATTCTAAACCCAATGTGACTAACTTTGGCGCAATCTGCTGATTTTGGAAAATTTGAAAAAATGTGGGGGAGAAAGAGTATAAGTACCCAACTGTCTTGTGTTTTTATCGGTATTTGGGATCATTTCATGGAGAGTGAATGTATTTAAGCTAAGCTGTACTATCATTTTGGAAAAGCAAAACCAAAAGAAAATTTCGCTTTTACGGTTATTATTCATTAGTTATCAATCATAGACCCATGCAAGCGTAACTCCCTCGTGCGAGCATAACATTTAACAACAAGTTGGAACTTGCTATGTTAGTAAGAGTGGATCTGGTCTTATTTCAATAGGCAGACTTGAAGACGTCCCTCATTCCTTCCTGTTAATCAAATATCGATCGATATTAGACGTAGTTGTGCTTTAATCTGCAAAAGACAGATGCCGTTGTTCAAATTATCGAATTGAATAGTCCTAACGGCCCAGCTTCCCCAATGATTTGATTTACAGCTGACATCTACAGGGATCAAGATGGACATCCAGATCGATCAGTGCAAGGTATCAACGCCGGATACAACTCTGCGATTTTGGAAATAAAATAGGAGCGGAATGAGTGCAGTTTTGTATGTCGACTTACCATTCCTTAAATTTGGGGAAACAGAAACGCCACCATGACAACAAAAAAGGAAGCACACCATTATGAATTCATAGTTGGAGCTCCATTTTCTTGACAGTCTAATCCGATAGCCTATCTTTCTCCTCGTATGATACTGATTTGGTTCGACATCTACATCGATATCTTTGAAACTTGCGTACATTATTTAGATTTTTGATATTTACATGTTGAAGTTTAATTGCAAGCGCATTAACACTGCATCTCTCGAGAAGACCGGTTGGCGGAAATTTCGGAAATAGTAAGTTAAGCTATTCTCTGCAGCTTTGGCTTGCTTGTACTTCCAATACGGTTACTTACTTTGTTGTAGTCATATATGTCACTTATTTTCAGGATGTGTAGCCAAGAGTCATTATCCTCTCGATTAAAGCCGTTGATTTCGAAAACTTTTGTGGCACTGTAGTTGGTCACTGAATTTGGGGGGGGGGCATTGACATGTTTTCATGAAACATATCTTGATTTAGATTAGATAGATGATGTTTCATTCAGTTGAATTGCTGAAGCCAAAGAGATGGAAGTCAAACTTTTCGCATTGCTATTCATTTTAAAATTCACTGGTATATGCTTAGAATGGCGCAGTCAGGCAATAGCATTGGATGATACAGCGTCACTATGCATGATAACCCCAATGAAATAATCGTGTGACATATCGCAGGATTATGAAATCCGTTGAAATCTGCCACAAATTTACGTGCATTTGACAGAAGGACAACACAGAACTGGCAAGCACGTCGAAAACAACATCATGTCATGAGCATGGCCCATGACACGTAGGGGCCTACCATAATCCGGTAATTTGTCGGGGAGGTGGGGGGGGATTGTGTCGTGCATCCACCTTCAGATTGTAGATTTCTATAAAGACTATATACGTAGATTTCTATATCACGTCGGGCTCACCAACTGTAGTATTTGCGTCTGGTAAGTTATGACTTTTTGAGTGTGAAACAATAATGCATTGACATTCATATAAAATTCAAATATACAACATGGTAATGTGAATCGTTGAAGCAGGGATGTCTATGAAACATAGAAAGTGTTTCTATGCTTCATAGACATCCCTGGTTGAAGAAACATTGTAAAAATGTCTATAGATTTCTATAAAGATATAGAATCCTATCCCTACAAGATCATCGTACTTAAAAGTCGCCTCAGATGGTCACTATTCCTATTTAGTCCTGCTAAACAATGTCAATAACAGGATTTCTGTGATAATAAAAAATATTTGAAAAGTAAACAAAATAAATATAAAAACACAAAAAACAATAAATAATCAAAACAGTTTGCAATTTCTCATCATGCAAACTCTGCTTTATCTGCTTTTACAGAGTACCGTTCATCTTCCGAAATCTAAATAGAAAAATGGCTGCCCGTGCAGGTGAGATTATCATGCAACTTAGACAAATACTCTACTCGTAGAGTGAGTCCCTATCTCAATATTTTCAACAACCTTCACATGAAATCTGATCATTAAAATGACACTCAATGAATGTTTTCTATTTCAGAATTATGGAGAGTATTCGTTGTTGCTGATGATGAAGAATTGGAAGAAATTTATCGGCTCCCCCCTCATACTCTCCTGAGCGAACTCTTGGCGAAGTGGCAGCTACATATGGGCTTGTGTGGTGATTGGCGATTTAAGTCTGAAAGCGGTGAAATTGAATATGACATTGAGCTATCATTGGCAGAAGTTGGTGAAAACAAACCGGGATCAAAGATGGTGGTATTGACGGCGGAATTGTGCGGCATTCCTTTTCAGAGGACGGAGAACGTTCATCTGTTCATGAATGGAGAAACCAAAAAGATTTCTGTCAAACCGCATTATCGGCTGAGCAAGGTCATTCCAAACCTGTCTGCAAATTGTGTTTTGGAATATAATGGCAAACCTATCAATCGGAATCGGACAATCAAACAGTTGGGTATTGCCGAGAATGGCGTTATCTCCGTTCATCAATCGCTAACAGTTGAATTGGCAGATGAATCCCATCACAAGATATCTGTGTCACACGGCTCTTTAACTTGTCATTTGAAAAACGCATTAAAAGAATTTGAAAATGAAGATTGCTATGTGAAGTCAAGTGATCGTGTCCTAGATCAAAATGAATGTTTACTTGGTCTTGGAGAACCATTGAAGGTCTACAAACCGACAATTGAGGTCAAAATTGGCGAAAAGATTTTCAATTGGGTGGTCAGTGGAGGAAAAGTACATTTGAAAGATTTTATTGTTCGACTGGCGGAGATGTCCAAAATTAGTCGAATGACATTAAATAGGTTTGTGTTCGTTTGCATTGGCTGCGGCAGACGGATACGACATGAAGAAGAGGAATTCCAATCTTTAAATGTGGATTGTTGTCGTCAGCGATCACTGACTCTCAAAGTAAAAGAACGTTTGATTCGTAAAGGTAGGTTGATGAGATATTCTGCAACTGATATTAATACTAGCCGAAAAAGATAAGGTTTGGAAAGCATTTAGCTCAAGAGACACTGAATCAAGCACATAGAATCGAGGAATATGTGTTTTTGAGGTATTTGATACACTTTTGCGAAAGAAAAATTACATGAGATGAAAATTGTTGTGATTATAAAATAAAAGGTAATCCATTTAAAATGGCTCCTTCATGAAACAGATCATAATGGACCGATGAGAATCTGCTACGACAGCACTTATTTATATTGTCATTGTGTTCTTCAAAAACGAGAAGGAGCGGACAGTTTAGTGCAGAAAGAACAACATGAGAGCAAGTAATTAGTTTCATGGAAGAACGGAAAAAGTAGTATTGAATGACATTGACTGAATATTTATAAGATGGATGAAACTTAAAAAGAGGCACTAAGTTTGAGAAAATAGACTTCACAATTAGATAAGCACGAGTTTATTGACCTGTGGAGTAAACGCATTGTCGCCAAAGTTTTCTTGCAAACTGAAATCATTTCCTCGATAAGTTGCATGAATCATAGATATGAGACCACCTCATTGAATACTTGGTCATTTTTTAAAATGTTTGACATTGCGTGGCATTATATGCATTACACTGTAAACTGTACACCGTTAAAAACAGCTAAAATAACTGCTCAACTTCACAGAAAATATTTGTAAATATCTGTTGAAATGATAACGTTACAACGGGATGAGTGATGACGCAACAGTCGAAGTCCGTTCATATCAGATAAAACAAACGCTTGTTTTAACGGATATTTACAGTTCAGACCACGGAATTAGATTCATCTGCGCGCGCTTCGGTTTCCTAGAAAGGAAGAATTGTATGCAACCTTAATATCGAAATGGCAGATCACAGCATTAGATAACTTGCTCATTCTTGAATGGATAATTCATGTATCACTTGCTATTGGAATTGGCAAACAATAAGCTGTCAGCAGGGGACAACAGAGCCAGTGAGAGATGCGTGCGTGCTGTAATATCACTTCGCACATCCCTGTCTTGGCTTCGATTCAATGTATGCACTATACAGTGAGCAATGCGAGGAGAGGATGTGAAATCATCAAGTGAACTAATTTTCGTACGCCTGCTACTTCTTTTTAATAATGATCGGAAGGGCCAACATTGTGGAGAAAAGTTGTGCGCAATGATCTGAATTCTTCGAATCTGAAGGAATTTTGGCAATCGAAACACTTTGCTGAAACTCATGTTAATCCGCAAGCGACGCACGACTTTTTTCCTATCTCTGTAAGGTATTAGGAATTCCTTTTTGCCCACTTAATAAGTTCTTCGATGTGCCGTCCATTTCGAATTAATCACACTTTTAGCAAACCGAAGCAGATAAACAAAATATTTAATTTTGTGAATCAGACTGTAAAAAACCGTGAAACCGATTTTAGATGTTAATTTTAACGGATATTTACGGTTTACAGTTTACAGTGTACTTGCCTTGTCAGCGATTGCACGTTTCATAAATTGCTTCTAGCAGTGAATGCAAGTCTGAAATAATAAGAAAGTAATGTTTAGCTAGGTGTGGTCAAAGAATTAAAACGGTCACCTGCTTAGTCTCTTGCGATTTTCTAGCGTCGCCAAATACATCTTGCAGCAATCGTGGAGATTCAAATATCCTTATTTCTTTTGAATTGGTAGACAAATCATTTTACTGCTAAAAGGATTGTCAACAGTTTCCGCATATATGTCAAAGCAATGCAGCTCATGCTTCGAATGTTTAGCTGTGAGCAAATTCTCATACCTCTATCAAATGTAACAAGAATCGTTGTGATCTTGAATAATCCTTGAATGTAGATATCAAACTTCTCCTCAATACTGCCTTAGTTCTGAATACCATTACCATGCCGTGTTCCATCCAACCAAAGAAATACATTGATGGCACCGATCTATGACAATGCTGCTGAAACCTGCCATAGTTAGAATTTCATGCAGCAAGGCGGTATCGAAGAGATAAATTGCCTCCTGTGCATATTTCTGTCTAGAGATGGCTTTCCTCAATACTGATGGTCACGCTTAGAACTAGTCCCGAGGGGCAAGAAGATCAATTTTCCATTGAACGTAATGCAAATTCAAGCCTGAATTCTGACGAACTGAATCATTGACACCGCATTGAGCGTTCACAATCAGTAAATTTAGATCGTGAGCGGTCGAACGATGTGAATAATAGTTCCATTAGACGAATTTTTCACTTGACAGGCCTGCCTGTAATCTGACTTTGAAGATAGTTTTTTCGCTGTTACGAGCTACTTCTGTAGCATGCGCGCTTGGTCATTGGCCAATCACACTATCCAAAGAGAGACGAATATCTATGTCAATCTCTATCAATTGATGCCATTCCGTGCAATGGCAGAGATAGGATTATGTCCTCTCTAGACTAATCCACACGGAAATGAATCTATCCCTGCTGGCGGCATGCATGCATTGCAAGTTATTTTTCCAAAATGAGTTTATATTTTAAGATAGATGATAATAATCGTGATTCTTTACAAAGTTCAGTGATATAGAAACGGAACCTTCCGATTGTCAACCGCTGGCAGACTCCATCGTTCAGTTACCGTCTCAGGTATCGTTCAGGTTCATGGTGCATGTCTGCTCTAGTCATTTATAGAGTGTCGCATCTCTATGGTTCCAACAGACGCTTTTAAGCAAGAGGCGAAATTAAACTGATAATCTTATGTTTTAAGATAGAATATTGAGCGATTAGTGAATCTCAGGGCCTACATTTTGATGACGGCATTGAACTAACAAATGACTGTACTAAGCATAAGAGGAGTTAACTTCTTCCTCCGGCTTGTAGATTGCGGAACGTCAACAATGTCGATTTTACACCAGAACGCATCAACACCGGCAAGGTCAAAAATGACAAGACGGAGGGCAGTCTTTGACACTTGTCAATTGAAAGGTGAGACAGTGGACTGTGAGCGTCCTATCATTGTCTAAATGTCCTTTGCTCTTGCAGCTTCAGGAAGTCAGACCATGCAGGCAGGTGAGAACTTTATTCTTTATGTTCATGAAATAAAACGGTAGATACCTGTCCTGGAAAGTCATCATGAATTCAATTTTTGGCAACAAAATGAAAATCGCAAACTACATAAAACGACGTGCTCCATTTGATCTGTTGCAGTTCCGCTCCGACCTTTGTTCGCTCCATCTTATTGCTTAAAGTTACTTTCAACTCATCTGGTACTGAAAAAGGAAAACCGTGAGGTTCAAAAAATCCTTTGAGGCCATAGGGACGGACTTGATTGAAATAAGATTTGAGACATAAGAAAGCGAACAGTTCCAGCCAAGTCCTTCGGTTTGGTTTACAGGATTCCATGCATGGATGATGGTTAGTGTTGCGCACTATGTGAAACATCGCGTTTTCTGGAGGAGAGGAAGAAAGAACATGAAAGAGCAGTACAGCATTTTGACGCGGACTGTTCTGAAGTGGCAAGACACACAATTGAAATGGACCATCGATAAGGAGCCGGTTTGGCGGAGGAGGCTGATCAAGGAGGCAATGTGGTTCAAGCATTCCAGTTCGGAAAAAAGCGAAACCTGTAGAACGATGTGACAGAGCCTTCTTTTCTCTTTCTAGGGTTTCGTAGCTTTGTAAATATTTTTTTTGTTTAACTTCTACTAATCAGTATTTTACAGTAGTAGCGCTTTATATGATCGAATTGTGATTTGTTCATCTGGTGGCTGTCTAGTGCACATGTACTTGATTTGTACCCGCTGCTGTAACTCGGTCTGCAGGTCAGACAATTTCATTTACTCTCTGAAGATAATGCTCTGCACGCATGGCAATCGCTCACGGTGGTCCTGAATAAACTTTTAGTTCAAGTTTTGACACCTGACCTGGACTTTGTTGTTTCCGATAGGGGGATTGATTAACAATACAAAACAGCAAAAATAAAAAAAATCTGTCGATGGAATCACTTTTTATTGCAAATTTTCGAATTTTTAAATTTCGAAATTTTCAAATTTCAAAATCTTTGCGTTTTCAAAGAAGGAGTTTCGACAACTGATCTGACCTTTCCTTCCCTTGATAGGGGAGTTGATTTCGAATCCATTACAACAAAAATTAGCAAAATCGGTCGATGTAATCGTTTTTTACATCAAATTTTCTTTTTTTCATTATCTTTTTATTTTTGCACTATCATGAAGCATTGAACAGTCTCAAATGTAGCACCAAATTCATGTTTTCTGTATTCGTCGAAGTCTATTCTGATTTTGATATAATAGGCGACCAATGATATCTGCACATTGACATCGAGTATGCAAATTTTGTCATCAACTGTGGATCAATGGATAGAGATATCTTCATGTCAATGTATTCTTTGATTAACATTGCGTGAATGGGAAATTGACATCAAATATAGAAAGTTTGACAACAGGTATGGAGAAAGGTATATTAAAATCCGATTTCTGTGCCAACGACACTTCAGCAGTAACCGTGCGCCGAATGCACGTCATTCCACTACGTCACAAGGCTGCAAAAGCAAAGCAAGCATCGATCCAGTCGAGTCATTGCCATATTAAACGACGCTGATTGTCTGTGTCTCTTCTATTCTGTCGTAATATAGAAACAGTTAAGCAAGCATGCTTTTGGCCAGGACTCACGAAGAATGTCTGAAATGCGTATGTCTATTGTGCTTTAACAAGACAAAAATTATGAGAAATATCACTGAGAAAATACATGCGGTTATCAAGGAAATGATTCTTTATGGTTATGATTACGACGATGGTCGACTACCGACGGTACTTTGCAGCAACTGTTACACAATTGCATACGAGTATTCGAAAGGTAATTTCAAGCACAAAATTGAAGTCTTCGATTACTCCAAGATTGGTGAAACTCGAATGCTTACAAGAAATAGTTCATCGTGAAAATGTGTAATATGTGATATTGCTCGCTCATCGAAAACATCGAATTTTGGACTCTCTTCTACAGTGTTGCATAAAAAAATATCTCGCCCTACGTTCGTCGACGAAGGGCTTTCTACTACTCGACCTTGCGCGATTAAAATTTGCCGTCTTTGTTTATGTGAGTTATATCGAGGTAAACCACATACCTGCACTCTTCGTCAGCGACATGCTAACCTGGTGGAAATGGCAACATGTTCAGGAACTACCGGAAAACTGGATGAGAAGGTGGCGTCTTCCATCATACGCCAAAGATCAGTGCATCGAGTGACGAATCGACAAGTGAGAATCAATCGTTTTCTTGTGCTACAATTACAGGTAGCCCAATTACTGTAACTACGTCTCCGCCCCCGTCAACTTCGCAAAAAGTAATCAAAGTAGAAGAAATACATCAAATTAAAGTTGATATGAATTTGTCTGTCAATCAAACGAAAACTTTGAGCAAGCACATTCGCACTGCTCTGAATTCTCGCCATGCTATTGAACCTCATTCCAGAGAATTTTTACACTCAAGGCTGCACGAACTTGATGATTTCTTTGTTGCGGAGAAGAGAGATTTCTTTATTAAAATGGGTTCGAACAAGGCCAACACTTCGGTTTTGACTGATGTCGTGTATTGTGTCAGTTTGAATGAACTAAAACAATACATAGTGACCTCACGCAATTATGGCCATTCCGAAGTAAAAAGCACTATTGGTATTGACGGTGGTGGCGGGTTTTTAAAGGTTTCTTTGACAATGAATATGATTGACGACTTTCAGGACAGCGGCGCGCTCGAGACCAGCCCTATCCGCATCAAGCTTTCCGATGGTATTGCTTCAAAGAAACTGAAAGATGCAAGTGTGAAAAAGCTAATCATTTTACCAATTGCTCCGGACATTGACGAAAATTATCGTAATCTCCTAACACTATGGATTCTCTTGAAACTTACTGATAATAAAACAATTTCCCCCTAAATTTGTGCAATGGATTTAAAATTGGCTAATATCATGCTTGGTTTGATGTCCCACTCTAGCTGCCACCCATGTACGTGGTGTGATGTTAACAAGAGCAATTTGGATTGTGCAGGGGATCCGAGAACTCTGGGATCCATCCGGAACATGTTCTGGAGGTTAAGAAATTCAGGAAAAGACACTACGCACGCTAAAGAATATGGCAACTGCATCCATGTCCCCATTTTTAAGGAGAATGATGCAACTAAAGTTATTGATATAATTCCACTTCCTGAGCTCCATCTGCTCTTAGGAGCTGTGAATACATTATTCCTTGGATTGCAGAATATTTGGCCTGAAGCAATTCAATGGCCCGATTCCGTTTCTGTTACTAGAGAAGCAATGCACGGAGGTGCATTTACAGGAAATTCCTGCAAGATATTGCTACGCAATGTTGACCGACAGGAATTACTTGCTCCAACAACGTGTCATGATTATGTGGAAGCTTTCCGAAAACTTGATAGAGTGGTTCAAAGCTGTTTTGGCAAATCGTTAAGCCCAAATTTCCTTTCTGACATCGCAGAATTTCGATTAGCATACATGAAACTGAACATTGCCGTGACACCAAAAATTCACGCCATATTCGTCCATATTGAAGATTTCTGCGCTCCACGAGGAAAAGGTTTAGGGTGCTGGTCTGAACAATCGTTCGAAGCGGCTCATTCCAACTTCGCAAGCACTTGGGAGAAATACAAAGTACCTCGAAACCATGAAAAATATGGTGCACAACTTCTTCGAGCATTGAGTGATTTTAAATCCAGTCACTTATAGAAGAATACAATTTTTTCCAAGTTATTGTGAGTGTTAACGCTTTTCAAAAAAACAATGGTTATGGTATAAATTTTTGATGCTTAAAACAGACACTTACATACGTACATTGTTAAGGTAAAACAGAATTATCGTTTATCCATGAAATTCTAAGTGAAAGCCTTTCTAAGATGGAGACTGAAACAAGAATAAAAGTACATTTATTAATATTATTTTTCCTTTTTTATGCATCACCATGGGATTCAATGGGTAGATTGCTGTCGCCTATTATATCAAAATCAGAATAGACTTCGACAAATACAGAAAACATGAATTTGGTGCTACATTTGAGACTGTTCAATGCTTCATGATAGTGCAAAAATAAAAAGATAATGAAAAAAAAGAAAATTTGATGTAAAAAACGATTACATCGACCGATTTTGCTAATTTTTGTTGTAATGGATTCGAAATCAACTCCCCTATCAAGGGAAGGAAAGGTCAGATCAGTTGTCGAAACTCCTTCTTTGAAAACGCAAAGATTTTGAAATTTAAAAATTCGAAAATTTGCAATAAAAAGTGATTCCATCGACAGATTTTTTTATTTTTGCTGCTTTGTATTGTTAATCAATCCCCCTATCGGGAACAACAAAGTCCAGGTCAGTTGTCAAAACTTGAACTAAAAGTTTATTCAGGACCACCGTGCGCTAAGATATTTGCTGTTTTCTGATACCGCAATATCAATCTGTGATGAGGTCATCCAATTTAGGCCATAAAAACTGTATGGTTAACTTGTGATGAACCCTTGTAACTATGAAACATCATCTGCGTGAGACGTTCAATGATTTTCTTTTTTTTGACAGAAACTGAAGTAAAGGAGGCGGCCACACAACATTCTTCTCGCGATAGCAGTAAGTGTGGAATTTTAGCAAATTTAGTACAGATTAAAGAGCTATCTATATCTGAAGCTTTGAAATGAAAAAAGGGAGAATCAAACGATCTAATTAGAGATAATTAGGAGAATTAGGGAGAATTTAGAATCGCTGAGAAACAGAGAGAAAAGAAAGCAAATTATAATTTGAATGGAACAAAGAATAGCTAAATGACATTAAAATGATGATTATTTACGAATCGCGGCTATGAACTTCATCAATTCAAGAGTTGATCAGAGTTCAACTGAATGCAGATCGCATGTTGAAAATCATTGCTTACACTTTTAGCCTACTCTTCGCACAAAGTTATTGTTAAACTGCTGATGTCCGTGAATGGCTACGTTTGGGACGAAATATTTATTCACCACTCATAATTGCTATCACAACTGATAAGTGGAGATGAGAACTTGATCCTGCTATACGTGCGCATGCAAGTGGTCGCAGCCCAGTTGGTTGAGCGACAGGTCAAGATGGCGTGAGGTCGCAGGTTTAAGTCCTACCAGCCGCACATCTTTTACTTTAAAATTTGATTTATCGTTTGTTTTATTTCATTTTTACTGTTCATTAAATTAAAATCGGAAAAAAGGTTGAAAGTGGCCTACTGAAGTAAAGAAGTGTGACAAGATTTTGCATGACTGCGTATGATGAGTCATAATGGTAGAACTTAATCATTTATTATCATGAATTAATTTTTTGATCATGACCTTCTATGTTTGAAGTTTGTCATGATTAATTTGTGTCATTTAATTATTGTCTACAACACAAATTGCTATGAATTGTCTGAACTTCCTTCTCGCTTTGTTTCACATATCATAATATGTGGTTTGACGTCAGTACTCCCCCTTTCTGCGAGCTTGGACGGTGCTGACACAGTCAGACTTTAATTTGGAGCGTTGTGATCTTTTAGTCCGGATGCCCTTCCTGACGACTTCCAATGACACTTTCGGGGCTCGACCTCTGGAACAAAAGATCGCTAGGCCAAGCACTAAACCACTGTGCCACGGAGACCACTGCATATCATAATACGTATTTTGTATTTATCATCCTTTTACTACGCACATTTTTGGTTCCATTCTCAATTTTCATAGAAAGAGAATAAATGTCATATCTTGTACGAATGACGGGTATCAGCATGATGTCTGTCATCTTGTTGTCAATAGCTTCCTGCATGCGTCACACTTGTCTAAGGTGAATTCTAATAATTTGAATGAACAGATATATTTCCTTTTTATCCTTTGGATTTTGATTGTCTATTAAAGAACTTTTACACAAGAATGAAAGAAGAAACAAGAGCAATTTGGCTGCTTGCTGACTTTATGAAGACCGATTCGATGTTTACAAGTGCAGTCAGCAACGTATATTATTATAATTCTGAAAGACAAAGGCGTGATATTCTTCAAAAGTTAAATAAAACTTTAATTTGTCCTCATTTCATCGAAAGAGATTTGTTTTTCTTTTACCCCTTATTTGATAGTCTGTTTTGCGTGTATTCACGTTCGACTCTCGCGAACAGTATATACTAATCTCATTCTGCCAGCATCATATGACTTAATCATTATCGATTTGTTGATGAAATAATGAGGAAATATGAAGCTGTTCAAAAATAATAATAATCATAATTATCGTTTCTTTATTCAGCACATCAAATAGAAATTCAGAAGTGGCAGGACACATGAAGATGATCTAAAACATAATGATATGGACCTAGAATAAGAACATCTAAAGGTCACTAAGAATCATACAAATCTCACAAATGAGTCTTGGAAGCGTCGCGTTTTCGTTTTTACTCTCCTGTGACTCTGACCTTGGCGAAGGGAACATCTCGATGAATTATTCATAGATGTTATGCAATGGGTGTATTGGATCAAGAGCCTTAACAACAAGTCGACTGGCTAATCCGCTGCAAAAGTCCGAAAATGTTTCTATGCCTCCAATGGAAAACAGTTTGAAAGTCCGCCGTTCTAGGGTCAACAATTTTCCAAATCTACATTTAGATACATTACACCATGCAGGGTAGGCATAACTTGCAACGGATCGAAGCATAATGCAATAGACAGTCCACAACAGTGTATTTACTGGAGCATTGACTTGCTTTAAGTAATAATGCATGTAGATCCGCTTTCTCACTTTAGTTAGCACCTAATTAATGTGTTCTGACCACAGAATTAGATTCATCTGCGCGCGCTTCGGTTTCCTAGAAAGGAAGGGTTATGTATGTGTAGCCTTAATATCGAAATGGCACATCACAGAATTAGACAACTTGCTCCTTCTCAAATGGATAATTCGTGTATTGCTTGCTTTTGGAAATGGCAAACAATAGGGTGTCAGCAGAGGACAACAGAGCCAGTGAGTCGAGAGATGCGTGCGTGCTGTGATATCACTTAGCACACACCAAAACACACATCGATGTCTTGGATAACATTCGATTCAGTGTATGCACTATACAGTGAGAAATGCCGAAGATAGGATGTGAAATCATCAAGTGAACTAATTTTCGTACGCCTGCTACTTTCTTTAATAATGATCGGAAGGGCCAACATTGTGGAGAAAAGTTGTGCGCAATGATCTGAATTCTTCGAATCTGAAGGAATTTTGGCAATCGAAGCACTTTACTTGAACTCATGTTAATCCGCATGCGACGCACGACTTTTTTCCTATCTCTGTAAGGTATTAGGAATTCCTTTTTGCCCACTTAATAAGTTCCCCGATGTGCCGTCAATTTCGAATTAATCACACTTCTAGCAAACCGAAGCAGATAAGCAAAATATTTAATTCTTGTTCTGACCATTGAAAATTGTTGTCAATGAAATGGTTATTTGAAAATCCTCTTTTGACAATTTTATTCTAATCAAAAATTTCCCCCTATATGATCCATTCGATCACAATCTACCTAAAAGAAATACTAGGATAAGCAATTAAATTTTGTCAAAATCGAACATTTTCTTCACTTGTCACTCGATTTTTGATAATCATTGATCATTATAATCAAGCTGACTTTCTAACTGTTTTCTATATTTTCTATATGCTCTCAATTTTCATTTATCAATTTCTAATTTCGGAATCTATACATTGATTGAAAGAAAATTGAAAATGATGTCAAGAACACATTTTTGAAAGATTTTCCTCTTAATTAGTGAACTACAGATGAAAGACATCAATAAGTGATGAAATGATGGGAAAATACAGTTGCAGGACAGCAAATTGTAATCAGTGGCTTTGTCATTGCAACGAATAAAGTTTTCCAAAAACTGAAAATTTGAAAATCCGTCTGATTCGATCAATAGAACCTTCAGCATTTTTCCCTTTCAAATCAATTTCTATGTCGTCACTGCTACTTGACTAGTAATATTAACAAGATACGTGGTTAACTCTATTTTAAAAATTAAATTGATTGACATCAATCCATTCAAACGATATTATTCGTGCAACCATGTCAATTTATATATCTCAAACATAACTATTTTTGCGTTCATGAATTATAACGTGTTTTTATTTCGGATTGATAATATGCTTAATTTCAAATTTACATTATGCATAATTGTTGATGGTTTAATGTTTATTGATTATTTATGAAATGCCTTAGACTCACGTGTATTAAAATCGAATTCAGCATTGTAAGTTTGACTCTTGAATGTCATTATCTAATTACTTGCAAAACAGTAGTGACATTAGTGTGATCCTTATTGACAAAAGGCTTTAAATCAACATACTTCAGACATTGATGCTTTCCTTTAACATTGTGCCGGTATGGCTTTAGTATGTAAATCATACCACACTTGAAATAACATACGAAAGGCATACAAATTGATACAGGAATATACCAAAAAATATTTTGGTTTGCATCCTTCGTATATGATTGGTATTGAGCGATTTACAGTGTATGTATCAAATTCATTCATTTTTCTTACAGCTTCCTTCTATGTACGAGACTTCAAAGGAACGAGGAAAGGATTCTACGACTTCGAACTGCCACACAAGCCAACGGTCGGCGACGTTAAGAGATGCATTTTGAGAGAATGGAAAATGAAGCAAGTGAGTACGGAGATACAGCAGCAAACCGGGAGAGTCTCCAAAGGTCTGTTTCGTGGAGACCGTGTGTTGCGGGTAGAAGTAAAAGGAAGACAAGGTGAAGAAGTATTTTCATCTTTGGATGGAATGAAAGAGTTCAGTTGGCAGCAAGTGGAGGACCGGAGATGGGAAGTCCTGGGAGGTGATAAGGATTCACTTATTCTTCCTTCAGGACACTCTCTGAAACTTTGGGTCTATTTTCGATGAGAACTTCCAACTTCCATCCAATTCACTGGATTCAATCAAGCAGTACACAATTACTGTTGGACAGAGAAAACATAATAGCAGTCTGCGAGGGTGTGTCAGTTGCTTGATGGCATTGGCAATAATGTCATACTCTATCTATATGGCTGTCAAAGTCTTTGATTGTTCTTTGTCTAGCTATCACTTATAGTCCGGCAGCCAGAACGAGTTTCTGCAAGGAACGAGGCCGAAAATGAGACTATCACAGAATGATGAACACTGTAAGCCTACTACGAATCTGCGTGTCTGCCGATTTTTAGTGAGTTCCTCTTCTTGTCAGACAGGATCAAAGAAAAACACGTAAATCCAATGGGACGCAGATTACAGTTTTGGTTAAAATGAAATTTCTATTGTTTCTCTGATCAACTAAAAAGTACTAAGCCTAGAGTCACAATTTTTGACATGGAATATCTTAGGGTCGCTTCCTATGACGTGCGTGTATTATTATCATGTGTCTGATCGGCAACGTATGCGAGAATGAAGTAAAAATGTGGATTAAATTGTTGAAGATGTTTGCGCCTGCCGACATTAGGGGGCTTGTCAAATCTAAATTTATCTAGCATCATTGACAGGAGTGCATGAAAATGAGAGGAAATGGCCTAAAGATATTCCATATTCCATGTCAAAAATTATGACTCTAGACTTAATGCTTTTCAGTTGATGAGAGAAAAAACAAAGAACATTTCATTTCAGCCAAAAAACTGCAATCTGCGTCCCATTGGATTTACATGTGTTTTTCTTTGATCCTGTCTGACAAGAAGAGGAACTCACTAGAATTCGGCAGACGCGCCGATTTGTAGTAGGCATAGGGTGTACATCATTCTGTGAAAGTCTCATTGTCGGCCTCGTTCCCTGCACAAACTCGTGCTGGCTGATGCGAGACTATGAGGTGTACATCATTCTGTGAAAGTCTCATTGTCGGCCTCGTTCCCTGCAGAAACTCGTTCTGGCTGCCGGACTGTATTGGTGATGAATGGATAACAGAAATATTGTTTGTTGATGCATTTCTTTGTGAACTGAATTTGACATTTGATGTGTTACCTTCTTCGCATTTGTATAAAATGAGTCATGAAATACACAGGTAATAAGCCATGTGACTTCCATGAAGCAATTATTATCCATACCTTCTCATAACTCTGTTTCATATATCGCCCGATACAGTCTTTCAATTGATTTAAATAAATTACAATTTTTTTTCATTTTGTGTGGTAGTGAAAAGATATCTCTCCTATGCAAACTGTCGGGTGGAAAAATCAACTTTTCAGTCCGACGGGATGAGAAAGCTAACGTTTCCTTCCGCAGTTAATTTTTCTATATAAGATCTTCTCATGGACAAATCATAGAAGTCTATAAACAAATTGTGATTAGCCAGAGACTACCAAGATATCCATATAGTCCCTAAACCTACTCATTAATATATTTCTCGACGCAACCATCAATCTTACGTGTCATAGACTTCTATGAATTCTATAGGTTTTCCGACATTAATGTAGAAATATGCAGATCAAATGTAGCTGCTCATCAATAAATTGTGCAGATTAACACTAGAAAGACCGTTGGTTCAATTGACCCAGAAATGATAATATTTGAATCCGTACACCTCTAAAAATTTGCAGTAGTTGACTTATCTCCCTCGACTTTCCCTAAAACTGTAATGTGTTGAATATAAGCATAAAATAAATTTCACGGATTTGTTAGTTTCAATTTCTATTACCAATTATGCATGAAAGACCGTTGGGTCAATTGACCCACTTCATTCCTACACTCTAACGAAGCCATGCCTGGGCGTTCATTCACTGGTCGTGCATGCGCTTTTTGTTACAGTCAATGAACAATGCGCCTACACTCTAACGAAGCCACGCCTGGGCGTTCATTCACTGGTCGTGCACGCGCTTTTTGTTACAGTCAATGAACAATGCGGCTACACTCTAACGAAGCCACGCCTGGGCGTTCATTCACTGGTCGTGCACGCGCTTTTTGTTACAGTCAATGAACAATGCGCCTACACTCTAACGAAGCCACGCCTGGGCGTTCATTCACTGGTCGTGCACGCGCTTTTTGTTACAGTCAATGAACAATGGGTCAGCACTCCATACTTTCTTGCTCTATGATATTGAAGGTGACATTATTGATTGGCTATTTTCGTGAACGGAGTGTGGAGTAGCGTTCACTGCTATCGGAGGAAGTGTCAATGTTCATTTTCTGTCAGGATGGCTGCACGATCACGGCGCACGGCAGCTGAAATCGCGCAACTGCTTATAGCTAATGTGGATTCCGACGAGAGTGGAAGTGACGATGAAACTGAAAATGGACTTGCCTACGATCCATCTCCTGCAGTGAGCGATGAAGAGGAAAGTACTGACGAAAGTGAAGACCCTATTGAAAGAGAAAGCGTCAGAAGAAGTGCTGAAGCGAGAGAAATGCAGTTTACATCCTCTGATGGAACTCATTGGACTCGGGTGGATATTGGAAGCGTCACTGACAGAGGAAGAGCACCGGCACGAAACATTATACGACAAAGACCTGGTGCAACTCGTTTCATTTTGAACAGAGTTGATAACGAAGAAGATATTTTTATCGAACTTCTTGGTCATGACAGCATTCTTCGAATCCTTGACTTCACTAGAGCTGAAGCAAACCGACAAGGAAATCATGAGTTTGAAATTTCTGAAAACGATTTGTTCGCCTTCTTCGGACTGTGCATAATTAGAGGCGTTCTACAAGGGAAGAACGAGCCGCTATCATCATTCTGGAGTCAAGAATTTGGAATAAATGTGTTCAAGGAGACAATGAGCAGAAATCGATTCAAGGACATAAAACGCTATATACGCTTTGATGATAAAACAACCAGGTCAGAAAGAAGAGAAGCCAACAAGTTTGCAGCAATTCAGGAGCTATGGGAATCAGCAATGAAAAGGTGCGGTGATGCTTTTTTTCCTGGACAACACACAACTGTCGATGAACAGCTATTCCCCTGCAAGTGTCGGTGCCCTTTCTTGCAATATATTAGCGCAAAACCCGATAAGTTTGGAATCAAATTTTGGTTCATTTGCGATGTTGATAGCAAGTATGTTTTGAACGCGGTTCCTTACACAGGGAAGGATGAACAACGTGATCCACGCGTTTCTGTTCCTGAATCAGTTGTCATGAACTTGACCAAGGCTTACACCAACAGTGGCATTTCAGTGACGACTGATAACTTTTTCACCTCCAGCTCCTTGGCCAAAAATCTTTCTCAGAGGAACATAACTCTGTTGGGAACGATTCGACAAAATAGACGTGAAATTCCAAGGGAAGTTGCACAGTGCCTTGCTTCAAAGCATATTCCGGTTCACTCATCTGCATTCTTCAAGTCTGAAAACCAAATGCTTGCGGCTTACAAAGTCAAAACAACCAAAACTGTGCTGGTTTTATCAACTGAGCACAGATCCGCGAAAGTCGATGAGAACCATCCAAAGAAAAAACCGGAAATTATCACGAAATACAACAACACGAAATACGGCGTTGACATTTCCGACCAAATGTTGAGGTTGTATTCTACAAAGTGCGCATCAAGGCGATGGCCGCTTGCGGTTTTCTTCAACCTTTTGGACATCTTATGCCTCAATTCGTGGATCTTGGCGAAGGAAATGAACATGAGAAGTGCAAGAACACGCAGAGAATTTTTGTTACACATCGGAAAGTTGTTCTGCAGCAAGGCACCGTCCCGAAAGCGTCCACCTCATTTCAATATTTCTACACTTCGTTCTCAAGCCCTGCAGAGCGGATCATCTGAAGAACGGACGAGATGTCAAACGTGCAAGTCCAATAAGACAAAGGTAACATGCTGCTCCTGTCGCAAGTTTGTTTGTGGCAAGTGTTCCTCTCCCCTGTGCAATTCGTGCAGTTCCTCTTAGACAGTCAGATGAGAGAGAATTCTTATCTCAACACTTTCAGCTTTTGTTATTACATATTTCAATAAAAATTGTTCACCGACATTATGTATTTTTTTTTGTTGTGGGTCAATTGACCCAACGGTCCTTAATGGTTAAAAAATTTTTGGTCTTTCTAGTGTTAATCATCAATCACTATAGAGACGATCATTTAGGATGATGATGACAGATTCGAGTATCATTCAAGGTACCTTTCATAATTATTTACCCGTCATACCATTTCATTTGGCTTCTCTAATGTAGCTCATGCATCGTGCTAACCAAGTGGAGAATTGAAAAGATAAAACAAATTGATGAATTTGATGCAAACAATGTTTAAGCTAAAACATGTATTAACTCCTCTGTTGCCATTTGTGGGCAATGGACCATGACGTTTGGGGTTGTGGAAGTAGGAGTCCAAACCACGGGAGATCAAGTCTTCGATGCCATTCAATGGAACTCAGTGGAGATTATCGAATACATGAAGAGCTCCCACATTGGAACAGATAAAGTCTGAGCTATGATTGCGCGAACCCCATCAATTTTTTGATTATGCAGTTTTTTTGTGACACGTGTGGCTATTTGGGCCGGATTTGATTTTCACGCTTTTGACTGATGTGATGATCTGTAATGGGGCTGAAATCGTCTTGAAAGCGACGAAGCAACGAAGGCAATGAGAGAAAGCGCTCCAGACTAGTTGCTCAAAATTGAAGCGACCCTCTCGCTGTATTTTGAAGAGATCTTGAAGGAGACTCAATGCTAGCCCTAGAATGAGTCGGAGCATTTTCAAAACTAAAATGAGTTTCGATACCGGAGAGAAGGTTAGACACTGGTGCTACACCAACACAGTTTGTGGCGACACCGCAGTGATGTTTGGCCCCTGCTTTCATCCACCAATCAAACAGCGAGCGTGTACGTGCTTTCCCCGACGTGCTGCTTGTTTTGTATACAAATCAAAGCCAGCTTCAATATACACCAGTCGAAAGTTCGCTTATTCTTGAAGTAACCACTCAGCACAATCGTGACATTCATCTGGACTTGTGTGGAATTTCTTTTCAGTCGGGCATCTTCAAGCTTCCTCATTGAAGTAATTTCTCCATCAAGAAAACTGCATAACTAGAAAATGGAGATGTGAGATTGATGGGGTTCGCGCAATCATAGCTCAGACTTTATCTGTTCCAATGTGGGAGCTCTTCATGTCTTCGATAATCTCCACTGAGTTCCATTGAATGGCATCGAAGACTTGATCTCCCGTGGTTTGGACTCCTACTTCCACAACCCCAAACGTCATGGTCCATTGCCCACAAATGGCAACAGAAGAGTTAATACATGTTTTAGCTTAAACATTGTTTGCATCAAATTCATCAATTTGTTTTATCTATTCAATCCTCGACTTGGTTAGCACGATGCATGAGCTAACCAACTTAAATGTTATGAGGGTAAATAATTATGAAAGGTACCTTGAATGACACTGGAAGCTGTCATCATCATCCTAAATGATCGTCTCTATAGTGATTGATGATTAATCTGTACAATTTATTGATGAGCAGCTACATTTGATCTGCATATTTCTACATTTGATCACATCCATTTCTATGCTTCCACATTTCATACTGCATATGTCTACATTTGATCTGAAAATAATATTTCATTTGCAAAAGGTGATATCTAATTTGCATATTCTACATTAATGTCGGAAAACCTATATAATGAACCATAGACATCTATAAATCACAAAATGAAAAGCCGCATTCTGTCGAGAGGAAACAAACGTTTCCTCCCTTAGGTATCTGTCCATTCCTCTCTGCGCTCGAGCTGTACACCATAGCTGCGGGAGGAAAAGTTGATATTTCCTCTCTCAAGAAAATGGCTATTCTAGGTGTGTTATGAGTGGGACTAATTCTTCAGCGACCAACTTTATTTCATAATATAGGAGTAACGTCCCTTCACATTGGCATAGAAAGTCAATTCATCCATAGCGATCCAATTCAGATATTGTTAAGATGCAAAAGATTCTCAACGAGCCTCATGCGTGCGCATAACCAACAGCTACTTTAGCATCAACGATGAAACCTAGACTGGACAAATGGGACACAGAATGCCCGGCAAGAAGCCAAGAAATTATCATATTCATCAGTCTAACTGTGATAAAAATGCTCAAAATGTAACTCCAGAGCAACACTCAAGTCTCGATGTTGCCATCAAACAAATATTTCGGAATGATTGTGGTAGGATCGAATTCATCATCTAAATTTTTGAATGAAGTCCGAAAGCGAGAGATGTCATCGACTTTATATTTGCATTGGTTTCTATTATTAAACCAATAATAATTAGAAGTCGATAACATCTCTCGCTTTCGGACTGTCCTCAAATTTGGATAACAAACGTCTGACCATCTGTTCAGTTGAAATGAATGGAATTATAGCCATCTGTAAGGGTGCTCTTCAAGTCGTCAAAGCTGCTGATTTATGAACTGTGACAGAATTGCAGCAATGAAATTCACATTAAGATCGAGACTTTTTGAAGGCCAAGTGCTACAGTATTCAGCAGCTGTATGCGGCTTGCCACTGTCTTGCGCTCACGTCCCCGGATGTTCATTCATCAAACGTTCAGTATCGAGGAACATCTCCGGACACTCACGTTGCTGATGAAAATATTGTCCTGAACATCAATATTGCCCTAAAATGTCACGTTCTTGACTTTAGAAGCAATTTCAGAGAAATGCAACGCTTAGTCAATCGTTGACTTGGACTGGATATCTTGTTGGCGTTAAAGCTAGTGCAAAACAGGAGCTTGAAGCAACTATTTCAAACTGAAATGCTCTTGCACGAAGGCTAAGATGCCATTATCTTCCGGCAACCCGGGTGCAGAGGCTTCTAAATAACATAATGTCCTCAAGATCTGCCTTTGGATGCCTTTACCCCGACGGCAACAAAAGTCGGGTCAGGGCCGACGCAGAAGTAGCCGGTTCTGCCGCCTCGTTGTCGGACAGTCGAATAAAGCCGTACAACTTCGTTCTCAATAGCCAAAGGAGACGCTATGGAGACTACCCGCAACATCACATAAGCTACACAGACAAAGCAAAAAGGGCTGTTGATTTGGCTTTCGTTGACGTCTTCACACAAGCCCAAAAAAGCTGACAAAATCCTCACAAAGCAAAAATCTGTATCTTTAATATGGATCTCAGAAGTCATCGCATTTGTTGATAAAAATCCCCATCCTTGAAGCATTTAGGCACCACAACCGTTTACACGAAATAGAATTGACAACTTGATGGAGACACGAATTGTCTTTGAAATTTTTAACAGATTTCTTGGGAGTTTAGATTTCGAACGCTGTCTAACGTCATTATTATTATCTATTGTATCTAGCTCTAATAAATATAATAAAGTAATCCCCATGGGCATTTAGGAAGAAGACATTTCAGTTGTGTGCACAAAACATGTCGTCGTCATCGCGCAAAAATGGCGTAACTCAAAAAAGCATGATTCGAGAAAATCACGAAAAACCGTTTTTCTCTGAAAAAATCTATATAATCAAGACAAATCAAATACCATTGTATAGAGGACAACATCACAACTTCGAATATATAACTTTTATTCCCAATAAAAGCATCTGTTCTGACAAAAAAGTTGCAAAAATGAGATACGCCATTTTCATTCTGAAAAAAATCGTCGTCAATGGTATGTTACGCCATTTTCTTACTAACATTTTATTGAGTTTTCTGTTACTTTGCAGGCATTTTTGCCTTAGCTTAGTGAAAATAGACGCATAATTTTTTTTACATGGACCGCATTATCACTATTAGGCCTAAGAAATAAGTTGACTTAATTAAAAAATAAGTAAGTCATTAATCTGAAAGGTACATGAAAGTTTATTGAAAACTTGAAAACCATGGAATAATGATTCCTTAGGAGGTAATTATCAGAAGTCAACTAATCCAGAATGCATGGTTCGTAGTTTGTCATTATCCTGAATTCTACAGGTATGATATGGGTAGAGTTGCAGTACCTTTAGTCTCACAGTTCAATTGTTGCTTATTGATTACGCTACTTTCTTCTGCTCGTAGATAATACCTTTGGCCATAATTTACTGTAGTTTCAACCTACCTATACGATACACGAAGCCTATGAATTATCGCAATGAATAAAAGCGATTATTTTAGCGGAATTGTGTACATGCACATGTATGATTCATCAGAAAATGTTGATGTTTCATATACAAAGCAACTTACACGGAACAAAGTAAAAATTCACTAACTTAAAAAGAACCAGAACAAGAGTGCAGTATTCGATGATGAAAAGATTGAAATGTCATTACTTACATGTATCAGAGTATTCAGCAAAATGGAACACAGCATGATATTTGTTATACACTGTAAGGAAGGTTGTCATAGAAAGAATGATAATCTGGATTAATAACTTTATTTATTTCTTGCAAGTCTTTTAATTTTCTTCGGGAGATGGGGATCAAACCGGAATATAGATCTTGCAATTGAGAGATGCTCTTTCGGTTTCTTTGTGGCAGAAGAGTGAAACCTGTTGAAGTATCATGGGAAAGCTTATGGAATATATCGCCGGAGGGATCACATCTACAGTACTGTGCAAAAAAGATTGCCCCACCCTAAATTTTATGAGATATTCGGCGAATTATGACTTTAAGTAACGATAAGGTATCACATATTGGTATAACTATTTCGAAAACTTATCTTAGTGTTATCCTATCGTACTGACTATTGTAAATGGTTATTAGAATTCATATTTTAGCTGATTTCCTTTATGCTGTTGGTAAAATGCAAAACCATGTATACATTTATCAATTAACAATTCATAGAAACAAACTTAATTCACATGAGATATAGCAAAGTTCAGTAAGTCAACGGTCCACCTTTCGCCTTAATGAATTCTGCTACTCTTCTAGGCATCGATTCTATAAGTTTTTTGCAAATATCAGTCATTTCATTGTTTCGCATCAAGATGTCCAGGCATTGCTTGATGATGTCTTGCTTCGTCTTCACTTCATGTTTATTAATTTTTTGCTCCAAGATGAACCATAAGTTCTCTATAACGTTCAGGTCCGAGCTGTTCCCCGGCCATTCCAAAAGCCGCACTCTATTCAAACGCAAGAACTCCTTACACACTTTGGCGGTATGGCAAGGTGCCAAGTCTTGCTGAAGGATCCACGCCTCACCTTCCCACCAATCATGCGCCTGCGGTAACACTCTGCTTTCCAGAACTCGGAGGTACTGCTCTTTATTCATTGATCCATCTACGACGTGGAAGCGCCCTGTACCTCGTATTGACATGCAACCCCATATCATTAGCTTTAAAGGATGACGAAATCGAGCAGCGAAGTGATCTGCTTTTGGAATCTCACCAACCGTGCGTCTCACGAAGCGGGTCTGAAGTGGTTGGATCTCTATGCATGTTTCATCGGTAAACATGACTTTTGACCAGTCATCAATATCCCAGTGCCTGTGATCTTTTGCCCATCGAAGTCTTTTTTTCTCGCATTGCTGGCGTTAATACTGGACTATTAATTGGCCGATAAGCTGGCCGTCCTGCCTCCAAGAGTCTTCTCCGAAAAGTAGAAGAGCCAAGTTGCACACCATAATCGGTCGCAAGCTCTTCAGCCAATTCTCTGGATGATGCTCTAGGAGCGGCTTTTGATAACTTTACAATCGTTCGGTCTTCGCGCTCTGAGGTAACCCTAGGGCGGCCATCAGCTTCCGTGTTACCTCTTTCCTCAAATCTTTGAATGATACGATCCACAGTGCGACGATCTTTTCCCACTGCAGCTGCAATTTCCCGATGAGACATCGAACCAGATTGATAAAGGCCAATAATTTGACCGCGAGTAAAATCGCTGGAGGTTGCCATTATCAGCGCACAGTGAAAACAAATGTCATTGATAAGACGATGCAAGATAGAAATCAGTGTACCAGCAGTGAATGCAGCATTGATGACAACTGTTGTCTCGATTCCGCAATGATTGGCTGCTGACTTGATTCAACCAAACATGATGCATTATCGCAAAGCATCTTTGCTGATTAAACGTGTCGAACAACATAATAAATGTTTGTCTTTTCCTTCCGGCCTACTCCTCTCTATTTGGTAGATTTCATAACTGTTAGTGTCACAGGCCATATACAACGAATGCAAAGGACTGTAATGAGGAAATGATGAAATTGATAAGTAGAGCCATTGATTTTGACCAAATATCATTATAATTACCTATACATGTAAAAGAGCTGTTTTCATAGAATACTTGTGGGTGGGGCAATCTTTCTGCACAGTACTGTATACTCTTTCACTTCCGATACGTTTGGGTCTCCTTTCGTATAGCCTGGTCGGACGGATGCTCGTGTCTGTATTTCTTCATTATTTTTTGAAGAAACTGTAGGATAGATAATTGCACTTGAAAGGAGAAGGATTCTTCTTTTCAGATATAACCAAATTACAGTAGTCTGCGGGCACATGTAGGTCAATATTCTTTTGGAGTTTCTCTATTTTTGAGTGAGCAGAATCTACCACCATCTGTGTATGTCCTTTCTCTAGGTATTTAAAAAAATGATTTTATTCACTTTTGCCCATTGTGAAACGGAAGAAAGGAGAGTGCAATTTCGATTTTGTGACCCGCACCCATCACTCCAAATGAATTTTGTTTTCAATTCTTTCTCACATGTGAGCTGATTATCAAGATAATCAATTCAGCAATTAGTGAATTCGTTTGCTGATAGACCGCCGTTTATTTCAGTCCAAACATAGCGATGGATATCTTGGTTAGAGTTGTTGTAGATAGTATAATTGTGTAAGTTCAATTTTGTTCTAAAATACAAAAAACTTGCATTCAACTTCAGAATTGTTCGGACCGCTTGAACATCAGCAGTTATAGCAATCAAGCCTCCACCGCGGGCTTTTGCTTTTTCTTTGTATCTATTCGTTTCATAACTAGCTAACACTGTCTTTCAATTTCAAGTGGAGTGAATAAGTTTCATCATCAGTGCTTCCTTGTTTATGACTGTTGCAAACATCGCATTGGTCTTTACGGGGTTGAAATATTTCGATGTTCTTTTCTTTTAATAAGCCTATGAATGTTGTTAGGGAAACGGGGTCATTTTGCCGTTCATTTTGTTGTTGCAACCAGACAACATACTTCTGATGTACATTTGGTACACTCGTGAATTCGTATGGCCAAGGTATTGCTTATCACTTGACTTCCTGCAATAGTGAGATGAAACTTTGTCCAAAGAATCAACAAATCGTTTTGCAATATCAATGCGCTCCTTCTTGACAAGATTCTGACCAATGAGCCTATTTTCCCTCGGAATATTGGTACTACTTTTAGATAATCCATGTGTGGATTTTGCTAGCCATTTCAAAATAGTTCGATTCGATATTCGGAAAGTATTTTAGAACATTGTAGCACAAACAAGAATCTTATTATCAGCTTGAGAACCTGTCTTTAAATGATGATAGAGTAGAGAGCGACTGTGTTGATTCTTCAGTTTCCGTCTTCTTCTCTACGGTATCAATGAGAGAATATACATAAATTCTACGTTGGTTCCAGTTGTTTTCCATCCAAAAATAATCAAAAATTTCATGTCTCCTCTCTTCAGTTAATAGATGACAATTCGATCCAACTGATAATGAATTTTCTCTGTTGTCACAATTGGTTCCGTGGCAATGTTCACCAAATTGGACCTCCAGCTTGAACTTCCAATTTTTCGGTATTCTTTTGCGTCTGGAACTTATGGAATTCTCGTTGATGGATTCAGAATTCGGCTGCCCAATTAAATAGTCACTCACATCAGGTTCTTTATTTGGAATTTCCGAATCATCGTGATCGTCAACGCTTTGCTTTAGGATTTTTTTTTCAGTTACAAATAATGTCTTGCTCTAGTGTGGGATTTGGGAGGTGCTGGTTTAGATTGTAGGATATCTTTTGATACTCTTAGCTTGAGAAAATCTCTTCATGATCCGTAGTGCTGATATATAGTAACTGGTCCTTGAGCTTGAACGATACAATACAAAACTATGTGTATGTTTATCGTGACGGAACTTTAATTACCTCACTGAGTATTCCTAGTATGAATATTCCTATGGCTATTTCATGCATTCATTGATATCTGAACTCGTCAATATGAATTCGCCCCTTCGCTTTTGCTTTAAATCTCGTTCAAGTATACATACCCGTAGGAAATAGCAGAATATAATAGAATATGTATTGATTCATACTTATGGGCCAAAATGCATAATTTGTCTATGTGATATCTATAAGTACAGAGTTAGATATGCATGACTTACGCCATTTTCATTTTTCATAACTGTGAATATCAAGTTACGCCAATTTCATTATAATTGAAAGAAACCAGATACGCCATTTTCATTGTGAGATAATTTTCTTAAGAAAAATACGCCAATTTTATTTTCTGATTTTCTCCCAAATAATCATCTCTTACACTTATGAAAATGTGCTCATCAGATCCGCCATGTAAATAATGACTAGCAATTGTTAAAATCCCAAAATCGAAAATTTTCAGTTACGCCGTTTTTGCATGACGACGACGATGTATTTTCTCAGATTGGTGACGATGATAAGACAAGATAAGAAAGTGTATATTTCATATAAATGAAAATCGATACAATTCAGAAGATAATTATTCGTGGCATCAAGTACAACACAAGAAAGGAAAACTAATGAATTCAGAAAAGCCGCTATGGCAATAGGAAATGTAGAGTGCATTCTCAGAGCATTTGTGAACGCAATAAAATATTGATTTGAACGAGGAAAACATGGTGGGATCATGTGATGCAGAGGATGAAGATCGGACTGTTCGGCTTTGTGAAAAAGTTTAATGGCATCATTTATCAAAGCATTCTTAAACGGGCGTGGTAGTTCACAAGTACAGTCGGGTTTGTGTATGATGCGATGACAGTCGTTTCTGTCCAGAATTTTCACAGGCAATGACGAAAAAATCGGGAACCCATAACATAAAATACTGCGAATCAAGCATATATATATATACAATTTTCTGCTGTCTTTCATCGTTCACGGGCTTCAAAATTTTGAGGGCAAACAGTCTCCCTTACATTTCCTCAAAACGTTGTGAAAATGAATATCCCACTTTACATTTTTTGTCAGCGTGATACCTAGTATACGAAGAGAATCAACATTTTCGACTCCAGGAATGGATGCGTCAGGACACCTTTGAGACTTCTATTATTTGAGTCTTCTTTATGACATCTATTCTGATGTCATTATCTCGAGATACCGCTTCTAAACATGTGTGCATGAAGATCACAATCAACTTTCATAATGAAAAAAACTTGTTTTAAAGTTGTCGTGTCTTGCCAAGTCTGTCAATCTCTATCCCTCACTTGGGTTTTATATTTGCGACATTTGAATATTCCTTGTCGAATGTCGGAATCGCCAAAACCAAAAAATAGCGCATTCCAAATTCCATTGCTAATTGCAAGCGCGATACACACTGAACTTGAAAACCATTCATCCACAACCGGATTGAGAGTAACTGGTAGGGTGAAGAGAATATTCACTAAAACTATGCTTCCTTGTAAAATCGACGACTTGATCATTTTCCCAGTGACAGGAGATTTGGTACTATCATAATTTCGTCTTTCATTCAGAGCTTTAATTATTCCGATTATCAGTGCAAAATTTGTCAATGCAATTGCTGTCAAGAATAATGCAGTTTCAATCATCATAGAATATAAATAAAGGTGCCTTTCATCAAACAGAAATTTAATATGACAGGCAACATGCAACCTTCCACCATATTTCTGAGAGAAAAATACCATCGGAATGACAATATGATAAATTATGAGGATCACTGCTACTACAACTAATGCTAACTTCAAGCGTCGCCCCGTTATTATACTGCGGTAGTCAAGAGGGCGATAAATCGCTATAGTGCAGTTAAGACTCATTGTTTCCATAGTAGCCAAATAAAATGCACCTGAAAGCCCGAATATAAGATATCCCAACATGCAGATAGGTCTGTCAGCAACGAGGAAAAATCGATAGAAAAAGAAATATCCGTAGCATGTGAACATAACAAAATAGGCGATGTTCAAGTGTAGCAGAAGAGTGTACTTTCTAGTTCTGTATAATTTCTTATACATGATGTAGCTTGTGCTCATTATATTCAAGAGAATCCCTATCACACCTATCGCCAATGTCATGGTATAAACTATAGGATCCCTGAGACATTGTTCTTTATCAAATTCATAAAATCTGAAATCAACATCCCGATGCATTCCAAGATGTATAACGGGATCATGCGACTTTTGGCATCTCAGGATTGGGATTTTCGTAACAGGTGGAACTTCAATGCTTTTCACGATATCTCCACCTGAAAGAAAACATTGAAAATTACAGCAGCTTTGCATGTACATGTTTGCCTAAAACCTGTTCAAGTGATCATGATCTCCAACAACGTGGCTACTACATGAAGATAAGGATTTGACCAAGGAACAGCCCTGGTCGATTTCAGCAGTTTGGGCCCTGATTTGTTTGGCGAGTATTTTCAGATGACTTTATCATTTACTCATAAATTGGACAAAATAAAGCATGCAAATCAAGTATGTATTCTAAGCCTGATGGCAATGAGTCGGATTTTGGATGTATGGTTTTCCAAACTTTGCCAAACATTCATACCAGGGATGCCGTTGAAGAAACTTGATGACTCACATTACGATTCCATTTCAACGGAAAATGCATGGAATTTCCGTGCAAATTATAATGAATCAAAGTTTCCATTGAATTTCACCATTTGATATATTTTCCAAATTTTATCTAGTGAGCAGCAGTGCTGTGCGTTGACGGCGTCAATTTGCCTCTGAAAATGCGTCAATTTTAGAATACAGTGGGTAAATTTGACATTGCTATGATTTGGTCGCTCGAGTATTCTGTAGACTTGAAAGTAGCTTGAAAGTTTTCGGTATACTGCATGCTGACGCGAGAAGAGGACACCGTGTTTGATTCGGCATCTACACAATGGATTAATGACATTTTATTTGATTGGTTGTCGACAATGACGTCATGTGCGCGTGCTCATGACGTAGGGGAGATGACAATCAGTTCATCAGAGCAGGGACGACTATGCAATAATAAATACCCAGCGATACTTAGCGATTCTTTTTTCTCGAATACAAAATAAATGTCGCATCTAGCATTGTAGAAAAAGTGACATTTATCATTTGGTTTAGTGATATATTGGAGTTGGGAAGGCCTAATCGCGATATTCTCAATAATAGGTATGCTAGTGGCTTCAAAGTAAGGGTTTAGGTAAGTCTACCTTATATGATATTTCTTCGAGAGGTCTATGAGTCATCACTTTCAGGTAGCTGATCTGAATAATAAAATCAAAATTATTCAATATGAAAATTCGCATCGACTGTGTCTGTATTGATATTTCGCTTACCGGCTTATTAGCGAATGTTCCCGACATTTTTTACATATTGATGATAAACTCGAATTCAATTTTATTCCTAATTCGCCTTTGGAGCTGTCGACATTGTTTTGCTGTCCATGCGAAGTGCCGAAAGGAGAGATCGTCAGGCCTATTGTAAAAGTATTCACAGCGACAAAGTCTATTTACCGTTTGAGTTTCAAAACAGATGATGAAGTATGATGTAAAATTGACGCTATGAATTGACGCCGTAAATTTCAGGATTGGTTGACGGCGTCAATAATTCGGCAATGGACGCTGACGCCGTCAATTTGCTTTCACTAACGCGTGCAACACTGATGAGCAGTGTATTTGCTTTAAATTTCGAATAATAATGATTTTTCTTCTGATGGCTCATGTACACACGCACAGGTCTTCGTGTGCAAGTTCTCCGGAAAGTAAAAAGTTGCTTATCATATGTTTTCACTAAACTAATTGGAACAAGACTTCAAAAGTCGCTTTTCATCATTACCGGCTGGAAGTCGGCTTGACATTCGATGAAGGACTTGGCAACCCCTAGTTAATGGTACAATTATCACAGTTATCGGCGAATTGCTTCAACTGTTTCGACTGAGAAGAAGATTGAGACAATGGGGAAATACGTGTATATTGTCTGACGGATGTTAATCCCAGTCACCATGTATACCGGTACATGTATGTTTTGTTGTCAGATTAGCATCAAAGAACCAACGACCTTGAGACGTCGCCCCATCGATGAGAAGCCGAAATTCTTGATGAATTTTAAAATAGAGAAAGAAATTCAATAGTCCGAGAGATGGCAAATCGCAGGAGTGAGTTGTGATCGTCCAATCTGCAGAGGTGTGCACCATCTTTTATCAATGCTTGGAATCGATGAATCACATTCATGAGAATGGTTGTAAATGCGGATTCGCAGCTGTTAGTCAACACAAGTAAGTGGTTGTGTGGAAAAGTGACTTGCATCTTTTTTGTATAAATTTTGGCAACATTCTCATGTCTTACACATTTGTAGCTGTTGTAGTTGTAGACTAGTGGATCTATGATGTATTCCCTACCCCTGCTAATCCGGACCCTCACTGTCATTTGTGTTGTACGTGTACGTGTACGTGCCAATCTTCGCCATATCCTCTCTGGTTGCAGAGAGGACACGCAATGACACGGTTTGGTCCTGCAGGTTCTGGAAGCAGTCTCGGATCCAGTGATACCCACAAATTATGTAACGGGAAATGACTTTGTGCCGAATGGTCAAACAACGGTTCCTCGTTTGTCTCGATGTGTTCCGTTAAAATGGAAAGTTCGAGTGGATAGACAGCGGCCAGATCAATTATTGCTGTTAAGAGGAGGCCATTCATTGTGTAATGAAAAAACGTTAACCAGTACGTGAATGTTCACTCCTATATTTTGGCAGGTTTATGTACACAATACGGTCCTGACGTTTCGAGCGTTCGCCCGTCTTCTGGGGGAATTAGCGATAAAATGAGACAAACGATGCCTGCTTCTTTCCGTTTCATAAAAAGTGGATCATCCTAAAATTTGACTAAATAAAACATAAGTATGATACAGAAAGCATTTTTCATGTTATTTCATGTCCCTAATATATTTAAATGTCCTTATATAATCCGATAAGCTATGATACAGTAACGGTTCTTAAGAAGCTAATATTTTGTGGCCCTACCCTTATTGTCAATGACATTACCAATTCGTCTAGGCATTGATTTGATGATATCGTTGATTTTTGACTGATCTAACTTTCTCCACTCTCTTTTTAACAGTGACGTAAGTTGTGATACGCCATCTGTAGGTAGCAGTGAACGACGAACGCTACGTTTTAGAATACTCCATACATTTTCTATGGGATTCAGATCAGGAGAACGAGCTGGCCAAGATAATGTCCTAAGCCCTAATTGAGACTTGCATAGGTTGACTCTAATACTCCTGTGACTCGTAGCATTATCATCCATAAATAACCAAGTCGATGGGAAGTTGATCTGTCATTTGGCCAATGTTCATTCGTAAAACATTCACATAGCGTTCAGAATTCATGGTTCCTTGCTGTATGTGAAGTTCAGAGCGGCCATTGGTCCAAATGCCAGCCCAAATCAGTAGAGTCGCACCACCTTGTACCCGGGGACGATGTAAATGTCTCGGAATTTCCTGATCAGATTTTATCCATAATCTCAATCGACCATCACTATCCTTCAGACGGACTGATGCCTCATCAGACCAGACAACCCGATCCCATTGATTTTGCCAGTGACAATGACTCATTGCCCATCTGAGACGTCTTTTTGTATGCTGATCTGATAATTCGATCTGAGAGGGCCTCTTACAGCTGTTGAAATTCGACTCAATAAGTCTTCAATAGTGGACTTAGAAATAGACGAGTCTAGTGCAGCCATCTCAGTTAACGAGAGACTTGGATCAACTTCAACAAATCTCAAAATTAGGCGGTCTCTACGTTTGGATGTTTTGCGTGGACGGCCAGAGCCCTCTTTACGACAGAGTCGAAAATCATCATTATGCCATCGATGCACATTTGTGTAAGGGACATTTAGTCGCTTGCTTGTAGCTCGCAAAGAAAACCCTAGTTCTAGCAAGACTGACACTGCCTTTTGTGAATGCGATCTCGTTATTGTTTTCAACCGGTAAGAGATAGATTTCTAGCTGAAAGCAATCAGGAGTGCTGCCAACACCACCGCAACGAAGTCAGGAAGCTATGGAACATGAAGTCCAGTTAATCACATGTAGCAGTTACATTATTGTTGATGAATAATGGTGCTATGCTGGCTCTGATTGACCGATTTTCTTTATTTTTGTTTTGCTTGATAGCTTTTGGCTTGTAGAACAACATATTACATAACAAAGGAAACAAATGTAATTTTATAAGAGTGAGGTATGATTTTGTGTAACATTGCTAAATGAAGATCAAATTATCTACTACTTTTTTTATCTATAACAGGAAAACAACTCAATATTCATGCTTGAAATTTCCAACAATGATATTAGTAAGCACAACTGACATATCTTCCAAATTTCAGAGAAATTCGTTCAAGTTTGGCGGAGTTAGACAAAGTTGAAGTTAAGGCGATGTTTATGGGTGATCCATTTTTTATGAAACAATCTGTAAATGTCAAGGAACAAGATTCAGTGTTCAGACGTTCGTCATTTCTAACTTACGATTGATACGAGGAGAGAGATGTTTGATGTGTCTAGCCTCCGCTAAGCGGGTCTCAACTTGGTCAGTGCACTTTTGTAATATGGAAAGGTCAAAATCTTCAATGTCCATCCGCGTTCTATCATGTTTCCGTTGCATGTGTTCAGCAAGTGCGCTATCGAAATTGCTATTGTGTAAACTTCGTCTGTGTGTTCCATGCACCGGTATTTAACTGGTCTATTGGTCTGACCAATATAAAATTCATTGCACAGCGAACAAGAAAATTTATAAATAAGATGCCGTGTAGTGCAGTTAAATTGAGGGGGTAATCGGTCAGCACAGTAAATGCAAAATCTGTGACCGCTGATGTTATGTCAATTCTCCTCTTAGTTACCAAATCTGATGCCAACGCAAACCTATTTCAATGAGTAGCCGATGTGCATGTATTGTGATTGCAGTCGACACGTGTGGGCCACCGTCTGCACCGTGGGCGTGGTCAACGTGGTCATCATGGGTACTTGACACGTTCGAGGCAATGCATTCTCCGCACGGACTGTGTTTTCCTTAGAGGTAGGGTGCTTAGAAATGGTGGGATCATTTCAAATAATTGTTGATTAACCCGCTGAGACCCGGAGCCGTGTTCTGCCATCTAACTTTTTCTATCGACGACACATCCACCGCTCATGCTCATGTAAAAACATCATTCTTGACAATAGTTCTCCATGTGATTTTTAATTTCAATTGAATCTGTAGAAGCAAGGGAGACAGGCCTTCGGGGCCCCCTCAAGTCTCAGAGGTGTAAAATTTCCCATCCAAAAAGTTTTGCTATCAGATGAAAAATGATTTTGAGCATGCCCATAATGCCATAATGGCCCATGAAAATCATCTAGTTGTTGCTTGCATCATGCTTTTGTATATGCGCTGTGCTACAATACCGCAAAATGCGAATATTTTGCTCTCGCACATGATTGCGCCTACATAGGTGGCCATAGCTCATATATTCATAGTTCGACACCAAAAGAAGTCTGTTGACAAAAGCTGTTTTGAGTGTAGCAATTATGGCATTTCCGACAGAGATGGATACATTCAAAATAATAGACAAATATAGGGGTTCTGCTGCACAGAATAAATAAATGATATTCACTATCTGAGACTTTGTTGTAGCAGTAAACGACGTGAAGCTAATGCAATTGATATTGCGCCAAAATGTTGTTGACTATATACCATATTTTCGCATGTGTTTAGTAAGAAGGCTGAACGTCACTAAGAGGATTGATAGCATCGATCTGCTACACGCAAGCATTGTTATTACAGAATTAGAGTGTTTAAGCGTGTCTCCTTGCTAGAAGTGCAAACTGATTCAAAACGATGGCACATGAAGGAACTTAATAAGTGGGCAATAAGGCAATAGGAAATTTTTAATGCCTTGCAGAGATAGGAAAAATAGTCATGCGTTGCTTGCGGATTGCTCTGAATTCCTTCAAAATGCTTCGATCGCCACGATTCCTTCAGATTCGAAGAATTCAGATCATTGCGCGAAAGTTTTCTTGATAATGTTGGGTCCTCCGATCATTTTAAAAAAGTTAGCAGGCGCATGAAAAAACGTTCACAAACTTCTCTTTCTAGAAACATCTGTCGTCGTCTGTTGCTGTGTGTGTGATCTTTGATTGATGACAGTCAACTTCGCTTCGCACACACTTTGAACGTTGATTTGAACTGGCTGCTCATTGTTCGATTGCTATGGTATTATGTCAGCAGATTGCGTCATTTCATTAACGTTATATGTTCCAATCACAGAATTAGATTGTTTAATCGTATCACTTTGCTAGAAGTGCAAACTGATTCAAACAGATGGCACATGAAGGAACTTAATAAGTGGGCAAAAAGAAATTTTTAATACCTTACAGATATAGGAAAAATTGTCGTGCGTCGCTTGCGGATTGCTCTGAATTCCTTCAAAATGCTCCGATCGCCACGATTCCTTCTGATTCGAAGAATTCAGATCATTGCGCGAAAGTTTTCTCGATAATGTTGGGTCCTCCGATCATTTCAAAAAAAGTTAGCAGGCGCATGAAAAAACGTTCACAAACTTCTCTGTAGAACTTGTAATCGACTGTCTCTTTGCTGTGTGATCCGGTTGATAACAGTCACTGAAACTTTGCACAATTTGGCGTGTTTAATGTTGAACTGGCTGTTCATTGTTCGATTGCTATGGCATTTAGTCAGCAGATTGTGCCATTTCATTAACGTTACATGTTCCAATGTTTCCCTTGTAGTCAAACAGAAGAAGAGACGACCTGTCTGATTCTGTGGTTCCAATACTTCCTTTCTAGTCAAACAGAAGAAGAGACGATCTGTCTAACTCTGTGATTGTTATACTGAAAATCAACTTTTCCAATGATTTGATACAGATTTGAGAAGGAAAGCTAGGAATTCGTAAAGGTGGGTCCACTGGACCGTCCTCAGGTCACAGAGCGTAATAAAAAAGCTCCAGTCTCTGGGGGCTAAGTTTATGGGGAAAGGCTATCACAATTAAAGAAAGAACATGTTCGGACTACAACTCACGATTTTTTGTGCACCAGCGAACAGTGCACATATCCAATGTTATTTTCTTGTTCTCCGAGTCATATACGGGACAGATTGGATCAGCAGTAAAGAAGGGGAACTTCTCAGCATCATTTCTGCAATAATTTTCATCTCCTTTGATGTCATGAGGAACAAAATCTCCGTGAATTAGCAATAAACGAGTAAAACCACTGCGTGTAGAAAAATACTCTGAAAATTGAATAATTATTGAAGTCATCAAAGGATTCACATACTAATTTGAATTAATGACTTAAAACAGAATATGGTAATGAAAATCATTCAAAAATTAGAATTCAATTGAATCCCACAAGCAAATTCTGAACTGCGCAATAAACTGCTTCACATTCTTATTCATGGTCGCGTAAACTGAAGGTCAAATGATGGATACCGTAAAATGGGGTAATTCGAACACCGTGGGGGTAATTCGGACACCTGGTCACTTTTTATCTTTAATCGACTAATGAAAATTGTTAGATCTTCTAGTGAGACCGAAATGCATTTTTTTAGTTGGATACACATTAATCAACTGAAATTCATCGATAGACCCGAAAAAATTTTCAGTGTATTCACAGCTACATTATAATTGAAATTCAAAAAAGTCGAAAAGAAACTAATTTTATTATTTTTCATCAGGTTTGATCTACCACAAAGCTTTGTTGTAGGTTGAAATGGGCTGGCTTGCGGAAGTACCATTAGAAACCCTTACTAATTCAGTCACTCGTTTGTAGCTGGTCAGTTGTTGTACCCAAATACAGACGACGCGAATTCTTGGAATTTCTTGCGCCGGTGGGTGCAGCAAGCAAGCAAGGCTAATTGATACTGATCAATCTGTTGAGACGGGATTTCTCACTGTCTATTGTTATCGCACGCGAGTATGTTGAATCACGCGCAAACTTGTTCAGCGATTAAGGATTCAATGTATGACTCACCACATCTGCGGGATAATTACATTTTGCTGTAGGTCTGGTCTCCGATAACTTGCTTCGTTCATTGAACAATTGAACTGACTGTGACAGCTAGCTAAATTGTGATTTCTCCCGTTGTGATATTTGATTTCCTTCATTCCCAAACATCAATCTGCACAAATGCCTCGTACACATGTGAAATTTAATCCACCGCCAGATTACAAGAAGCTGGCCGAAGCTGTTCAAGCGTGCAAGGATGGTCAAACATTGCTGGGTGCATCCAAGCAGCATGGTGTATCACGAACAACTTTGCGTAGACATCTCTGCGGAAAAGTAAACAAGGTAGGCCGACCACCAGTGCTTACAGAATGTGAAGAAGCCGTCCTAGTGGACACTCTAAATCAGATGTCGGCTTGGGGCAACGGTTTTGACGCTCTGGATTTCAAGGTCTTGGTCCGCAGCTACCTGAATAGTTTGAATCGAACCGTTGTGCAATTCAAAAACAATTTACCAGGCACTGATTTCGTCCGCAGCTTCATGAAACGAAACAACATCGTGGTGAGAAGGGCGTGTAATATCAAAAGAGCTCGGTCATCTGTTTCAAGAGAAGATATCAAAGACTTCTTTACTCGACTATCTGAAGGTGCTGGAGACATTCCAACAAATAGAATCTTCAATTACGACGAAACCGCTTTAAGCGATGATCCTGGACGAAAAAGGGTCATGGTTTCTCGAGGAACAAGACGTGTTGAACAGGTCAAGGAACATTCCAAAGTGAATATATCGATAATGATCTGCGGTAGTGCTGCAGGGAACCTTCTTCCACCTTTTGTGTGCTACAAGTCAGAACATCTATACGATGGCTGGACGACTGGAAGTCCGAAAGGTGCATGTTATTCGAACACAAAATCTGGCTGGTTTGAAATGAAAACTTCTGAAGAGTGGTTCCATGAACTGTTTATTCCAGCCATTCAGCACCTCCCTGGGGAAAAACTGATTGTGTGTGATAACCTCAGAAGCCATTTCTCACCGAAAGTGATAACTACAGCTCTGGAGCATGACGTTTATTTCACATGTCTACCTCCAAACTCTACCCACATCTTACAGCCATTGGATGTTGCTGTCTTTAAGCCCCTCAAGAGCATTTGGAGAGAGATACTGGATAACTACCGCAAGGAGTCGCGAGTAAAAGGTGCAATTCCAAAAACGCAATTTCCAGTGCTAATGAGTGAACTGTGGCTGAAGCTACATCCAAATGTCTCGACAAATCTTCGTTCCGGATTTCGTGCGACTGGATTGCACCCCAGAGATCCACTCCAGTCGCTGAAGTATCTTCCAGGTGAGCAAAGTTCTGACGGAGCTGTGATCGGCAGACAGATTGATTCTGTATTGATTGATCTGCTGAAGACAAACAGAGGTGCTGGACAAGTTACTTAGCGAGGACGTGGATCAAAAGTAGCGGCTGGCAAGAAGTTGACCATCAGTGATGTTCAAAAACCGACAGATGGAGTTTCACCCGAGACAACTCAGTACAGGTCGAGGACGAGGACGAGGACGGGGGCAAGGGCGAGGGCGGGGAAGAGGAATAGGACGAGGACGAGGACAGTGCAGCACCATGAGAGATGAAGAAGATTCTTCAAATTCGTCGTCCTCAAGTGATGAAGACGACACATGCGCAAGCTGTTCAGTCGCCTTTATGAAGTCCAGTGGACCGGACTGGATCCAATGTGTTACTTGTGCCGAGTGGTTCTGTGGCAAGTGCAACGGTGGAAGCGTTGATCTCTTTTCGAGTGTGCCCAGTGTACATAGACTCATTTTAACTTCAGTTTGCAACATTTGCATTTGATTTAGATCGTTTCTGTTCAGTTTGAAATACAAAACTTGTTGGTGTCCGAATTACCCCATTTTTTTTTTAAGTATCCCTCGTAGAAATTATCCAGACAAATTTCTACAAGGCTTGAGGTTACCGGGTCATTACATATTGCAAATAACGCCCCATTTGCGGTTCATGTAGGATTATAGGATCATAGCATCATTACAAATGACAAAAAATTTAAAAAACCCTCAAAAAGGAGTCCGAATTACCCAATTTTACGGTATCTCTCAAAAAGATGGAAATCGTAATTTTGAATATGAACATATGTGAATATTATCGGTTGAAGGACACAGGGTTAATTGATTGTAATTAATTAGAGTATTTTTTGATATATCGTCCATCGAAATAGGTGGAGTAGGAGACAACTTTTGACATCGTTATATTATCTGGGACTGCAATGCTGTAGACAACCACAAGAGTCCTTACGAAAACTCATTCAGCGACTACAGGTACAATAAGCGACCGCTGAGTAATAGGAGACCCAAGTGGGTGACTTGGTGAGACTTATCCGAGAAAAGTGTCGGACCAGCCTTCTCAGCTATTTCACCCAACTATTTCATGAGCATGCATTTCACAGCAATCAAGAACACTTTCTAGAGTGACGGATGTGTGAAGAGTGTCGCTCCCACCCACTCAGCCGAAAGCACCAAACATCAAGGTTGTAACGTCAGCAATCATCAAGGTGTGACGTCATCAATCATCAAGGTGTGACGTCTTCAGTCAGCAAGGTGTGACGTCATCAGTAATCAACCCGTTGAAAAAAAATCGTCGGGGATGCCTCGTCAAATAGTCGGACAGTGTTGGCTGTCAACCGTGTCGGCGCACCGAGTGAATGCCGACACAGATGTTGTCGGTACCCATCGGCTAAGTGACGGCTGCACCGACATGATGATTAGAAAATCGGGAAGTGTCGGCATGTTCTCCCTATATGCCGACAGCAGCTCTGATTGGACCAATATTAGCAAATCTCGTCCACTCCAATTCGTGTGATCTATATAACTTAAACGCTGCTGTGATTTACAACAGAGGACTCCTGCTGCGCTCGAGGAGCATAGTCAGCACATTCTGCTTTTTTGCAAGTGGTACAGATGAAAGACAAAATGGCAACCTCTTGCAAAAAGGATTACAGAATTCCTCATACCAGATATCAGGACCAGATTTCCGGCTGCATGTGGTAAGTTAAGATATCAATACATGTCTACATATAGCGGCAGCTATGGGTCAACAGTTCTGTCTCCGTTACTTGTATTTTCTTTTTGAGTGATTCAAAATGTAGATAGAATTACATGGAAATTCACAGAACATCCTGACAAGAAGAAAAACGCATGTTAATGTATTATAAGTGTGTATACAATCCTACATTAAAACAGCCCGATTTTAATCGGTGCATTAATCTGTTGCAGATTCTTTGCTGCAGCGCAGAAAATGTTGCTAGTACTCAAACGCTACGAGAAAGCAAACTAAAGAAAAAAAATCTTTTGAAAGTTGAAAACCCTGCTGAGAACACATTGTTGCGCTGTTTTAAGTATCCATTTATCTGTCTATTTTTGCTATCTCCGAACGACCGTGAATTAGGGTAATTCCTTTTGAAAGGGCTTCTTCCAACCTTCTATTTTTAGCCATTGTGAGATATCTAGAGCACTGAGATATGCAAGTCCTAAATTTTCACGAATAGTCCACACTCTATACAGACTCAGGACTGATAGATTTCATTGTTCGATAGCGCAAAGCGCAATTCATTGGCAATTCATTGAGCTGCTGTTCACGAGAAGTTTCATACAGGACAGCACACAGTGTGTGCACACGCAGTCATAATACTGCCTTTGTCCTTTGTCCTCACAGTGATCTGCCGAATCTGCATGCAAATATGTTAGGCAAGCGTCATCTGATTGATCGATGCGTTGCTATAGCATCAAGTTGGTTAGCTTGTCTCAAAACATATTATGCGTGCGCCTAACTGGGAAAGCAGCGCGCCCTGCAGATCAGTCTACGTCCTACGATAATAAACAGCAAGTGCACAAAAGGACATCAGATAACTCAACGAATGTGCATATTTCGTTTTTGCATTTTCTCATGACCAGACTCTTCGCGATAAACGGATAAGAAAAAGGGCAATTAAACGAGAGGATGTCATAATTTTGGCCAAAGAAGCGTCTTCCTTCCAACCTTGTCTTCGCGAATTTGTTCTCTGCACTTCCTCGAAAATGATTTGATCAAGACCAGTGGCGTCAATTTGTGTTTATGATTGGGGGGATGAGCCATATTTGATATGATTATGCGTGATGACAAATCTTTTGATATATTTTTTGTTGGAGCAAAGGGCCTATGGTTAAACTGTTGTCATGTGTTTCAAATCTGTTGGGTCATGTATTCACATTTATTATCAGTTGATTATCTCTATAAGCTGAAAACTTGCAGAGAATATACTTGTAATGTACTTGTAAATTGATCCAGAACGAATAGATGTCGTTAAATCATTCACTGTGAAGAAAAACTAACTCGTTGCAACTATGAACCAATTTCATTGTATCATGGTTACTTACATCAGGGATGTACAGTAGAAAAGTCTGGATACAATGTATAAAAAACACAAGTCGAAAAGTAATTTTGAAAATGAAGAATAGCTGTCAGGCATTTAAATATCTTGTGTTGCCATACCTAATATCAATGACAATCAAGTATATTGTGCCAATAATATCGCATTACTCATGATGTATTTACACATGTTTCCATATTATCACATTATGACAGCGGATTTTGCTCAAAACGACGTATGAGATTGAGATAAATATAGCCGTCTCACAAATTTGTTTCTCATACAAAATTGCTAAAAATCATCATATATGCCTGTTAGACGGGTGATGTATCGATAATTAGCAGTCATCGCGTACAATGTCATCAAATTTTAATATCTTGTACATATTACATGTAAACTGTAAATCAGACATAAAGAAATAAAAATATGCCATAAAAAATAAAAAAAAATTCATGAAAAGTTCAACCTGTTCAAATAGTTTACCATGCATTATCAAAACATAAAAATATTAAAATCATGCAAAAAGATGTTTTAACATACACTTAAGAATTATAGGAACCAAATACATTTCGTCTTGTTTCACTTCGTTCAATGAAACTTCTTGACAGTTCTTTGACGTCAACTAGGTCCAACCTTTCCTTATGCGTGTGGCAAACAGCAACATGGTTTAACCTGTGTTGCGACATGGTTGACCTTAGCCAAGTTTTAAGACGTCTTAGTATCGAAAAAGACCTTTCACACTCACAAGAGGTTACCGGGAAAACAAGTAGATTTTTAAGGAGTTTGAAAAGTTCCGGGAAAAGTTTGCGCACTTCAGCAGATATGCTTCTGTATGCCAACTTTGCATCATGAATGGATGCTGCACCGGTGTGCATTCGGAACATTGGAACCTGAATTTCAATAGCTCTCTTATCTAATTTATATTTTTCAATAACTTCATCTGTTAGTTGACCATTGACAACTACATGTACATCTTCGAGATCTTTGTAGTCATTTAATTCTGTGGATGGATTATTAAACTCAATACTCCAAATTGTGAAGGTCGGAATTTTTGGGGGGATAAATACATTGCTCATCCCCGGGCTGTCATTATTGGGGGGGGGATGCATTCCCCGCATCCCCCCGGGATTGACGCCCATGATCAAGACCAAGTCAACAATTCAAGATCATCTAAGCGTCCCAGAAAAGAATTGAAACTATTGCAACTGAAATCTTCGACAATTCCCAGTGTTTTCAACAACTTTCCATCTTACTATACCTCGGCATCTTCATCAACCAAACCAAACCTTTTTGTGGAAAACGCATCAACGGCAACGGCTCGCATGGAAGGAGAGAACACAAGAATGGAAACTTGATAATTTGCATTCCCAAGGATGATATCACCGATTTCGAGGATCTCTTAGATTGGCTTCCTTCAATAAATCTCCCAACAAATTACACATATATTACGACTTTCGAGTGCGCAGTGTTATCTCATTTTTCTTCAGAATCATTTAACAATAAATTGTCTCCACATTTTCAAAGTTTCATTCGTATATTTCATGATTTGTCATTTGACTTCTACATCGATGGAATCAGGATACATGGCAATCGATTTTATTATCTCTTGGAAACGAATGATACAATCTAAGAAACGGAATTGACTAATTTATGCAAAATGCAAGTCATTGCTATGACTCGAACAATCATATTGTTAATAGGTAAGCTGATCTATAAATATTTCTCTCCATAGGTTGTTAGTTATAATTTGTACAGGATTTAGTAATTTTATTATTGTACGCATAGGTCTATCACTGGGAATATTTGTTCAGAAAAAAGGCGTTCCACATTTTAATCGTTAAGCTTATCCTGATGTTATTACAATGATATGATAATTTGCATTTTTCATGATGAATTGATGACAGTATATAACACGTCTACTCATTACCTAATGTGCCTCTACAGAGGTAAAACGCACTTCATAAGTCATAATTTTTAAACATGAAATCGTGTAGATGAAGAGATGAAACCCGAATGAGATGAACAGTCAAATCCTAGGCTTTTATTTGACGTATTGTTCATCAAGATACGTCAACTTTTAGTGAAAATGTGTGATTATGACTCTAAAAATCTGCTTGATTGCTTAATCGAATAACTGCCATTATTAATTTAAGTTAAACTGCTTTTGGTTGTGAGTCACTCGCGTATTATTACAGCTTTCAGTTTGTGGGTGCGATCTTCGATGAGAATCCGTTGACATGTGTATTTATATTTAATAACATCATGCCAGGCAATCACAACGAAGTACAAATCAATTTTCGAATTATAGTTGTGATTCGTTGATACTGGCTTTGACAAGGCAATCCAAAGTTAGCAATATACTGACGTCAGTCTTCGATACAGTTCGCGGTACATTTCAAACAGCGATCAGTCAGAGGACTTGCTGCATCTCCATTCTTGATAGGGGCGGGTGGGGCACATTGAACATGTTTTTGATCTTTTCTCAGCAGTTTGAATATACTAAATCAAATGAACCAAAATCAAACTCGGATGAAAGGTTGAGGATATCCTTAGTAATCTCTGAGTTGTTGGACGTTTTTGTGACATTTAATCTCGTCACAATTTTAATTTTGAAAATTCTACCAAAGTGGTTCAATGTGCTCCATGCGTGGGACACATTGAACCACCCACTGGGGTGGCTACATTGCGATGTTCATCAAATCTCAAACGAAAAGGGCGTGAAGATCATCTATGTAACTATTAGAACTAAAATGACAAATAAACGGATAAACAACAAAACTAATATTGCAATTATTATGATTAAGAAGTTACTACAAAGAAAACAATTAGTTAGCGTGTATTATTATTATTGTTTCGATTAAAGTAACATAATTTTATGTTACTTTAATTTGCGAATTTAATGTCAAGTTTATATTTACGAATACGATAATTTTATTTTGCGAGAAAAACTATCACTAATAAAATCAATATTTAGAACAACTTTATTTTCATTAAAATAGTTTTTGATTTACGCGAGCGTTTGTTAATAACGAAATCTGTATCAGAGCGACCATTAAACTTGAGACGAGATTTGGTTTTGTTTCCAGCTTCGATGCCAAGAGAGTTAGAGCTGTACTTCTTTTATCGATGCTGTCAAAGGTGTTGACAGTGAAGTTTCTCTTTACATAACTGGAGACCCAACTATCTTTAGCAAAGGACGGGTACAACTTGACGTACGATTTCATTTTGATAATGGCAAAAATTAATTTTGCTTAACCCATAGTGAAATCTTATATAATAGTTCAGGTAGTTATTTTCAGGGATATCGGTCGCAAACTTAGTATCCTTATTTTGTGAGTTTAACAGTTTTTAGCTTTTAACTCAGGAAATAAAGATGTAGTTTAATAAAGTTTATAGATATAAATAATAATATACAATAAGAAAAGTTAATCCTTTTTATGAATAAGTCTATTAATAATTTTTTTTCTTCTAATTTAAGTCATTTTTTTCTTCTCAAGAATGAGTGATCAATAATCAATTATGTCAAGCAATAATCAACCATTAAAGCGATAGTAAGTATTCGTGTTCGAAATAGGTTATAAAACTTCTATGTGAAAGTGAAAATACCGCAGTAATTAGGCCTACACTATCGGCTCTCTTGGACTTATGAACCAAGGCTAAACGTTTCGGACGAGTTACTGAATGACAAAGACTTTTGAATTGTGTAGTCGCAATCTTCATATATCTAAAATTGGTTTAGTGACAACACAACGATGATAAAAACTGTAAAAATCCTGCATGTAAAAAAGTGCATGGTCCGTTTTGTGGAAACAGGACCATATTGACATTCTCAATTAAACTATGATGTAATCATGCTTCCATTGGTTCGTTGCTTCTTTTTTACACTGATACTGTTATCGAAATACAAATGAAAATAGGAAAGCCATAACTGATGCAATTGTGAAGAAATGCGTACACTCAATGTAAACATTTCAAAGGTAAGGGAATGCCAAGTTAGTTATTACATCATTTTATGAAAAAAAATTAATGACAATTAATTAATTAACTTCTGGTTGCCGGACTATTTGTCTAACTTATAATTAATTAAACATGACCTAACATTTATGTTCCCTGAAGATAGCTTCGTGAGGAAAACATAAATTCATTTACAAATGTAATGACATTTGTTTAGTAGCAATAAATGCAAATTAATTGAAACATTTTAAAATTGAAAGCATTTAGAAATATACTTTTATGCATAATCTTCATTCACATATCTATAAATGCTTAAAATTCCATCAAGGCATGCTCTTTTCAGTTATCATTTTATACCCTGAAGATGACTGCATGCGTTCTGTAGTTGAAATTACTCGAAATTGGTCAATAACGGCTGAATAAATCACATCATTAAGTTACATATACTGTACATCAGATAATAATTCAAAAGTAAGGGAATGCCAAATTGCTGCTAATTTGGCATTTCCTTACTTTTGAATTATTATCTGATGTAATTTATGCATGTGTAACTTAATGATGTAATTTATTCATCCGTACCAATTTCGAGTAATTTCAACTACAGAACGCAGTCATCTTCAGGGTATAAAATGATAATTGAACAGAGCATGCCTTGATGGAATTTTAGGCATTTATATACATGCGAATGAAGGATATGTATAAAGGTATATTTATAAATGCTTAGAATTTCATCAATGCATTCTCATTTTTTATACCCTGAAAATGGATACGCTCAGTATAGTTGAAATTAATTGGTTCATGATCTAATAAATTAGCATCATATCGGCAATCCTATTTTCACTTTCATTTAGAATGTCCAACCAAAGACGCATCATCTCTACGTGATTTTTGGTTGTTTATAATTATCTTAACAGATTTCCAAATTAGACTTGACTTGACTTGATCCACCCTCTTAATCATGTTTGCAAGAGGACAGGCATTTGCTATATTTATTTTTCATGATTGTTAGCTGTTTGTAATTGTCTTTAAAGATTTCCAAAAATGCGCTATTGGTCCACACTTGTAATCATGTTCTCATATGGATTTATTTGTCATACTTGTACTTCCTTTTTTATACTGATCGTCAGCTGCATATTTGCGTTTGAAAATTTCCAGACTGAACACTTTATGTCCTTCGTAATCATCCTAATTTCGTAATTTGTTTTATGACACATTTTTCATCGGAACTTGTCTAGTGCTCATGTAATACATATGGTGATTCTTGTCGTTTTATTATTTTTTGCCGGGAAATAAATGTGACAGCAGGTCGGGTAATTAATGTAATGCTATTGATTTTAAGCAGCATAATTACATGAAGTGAATAAAAGCTCATGTCGTTTTCCTATTTTTTATGTTAAATGTACAGGTATGTTCCTATTTATTTAAATTATGTTAAATTCTATAACTTCTTTTTATGCGTCAATAATATTCAATATTTTTTGCATCAAGCATCTTGCTGCGCATTTTAGACCAAAGTCGTTGTCTCTCAAAAAGATATCATCAATGGAGACCGGACACTACCAAACCAGCACAACCGATGGCAGAGAAGCATACCACTGTTCTGTAGGCCGACATTTACTTTTGAGGTGAGTCGCTAAAATAATTTCTTGTGCGATTATTTGTCACTGCTCCGAATGTTTTGGTTTTAGCAGCATGAGTTTTTCTGCTGTTAATCTTTGGAGCATTTCATAGCAGGATGACTTTGATCAACAATATTCATCACTATCAACAGCAAATTTCTTCAATATTTTGCTGCAACGTCAAGTAGGCTATAACTGTAATTTCATCAAAAGAATGTGAATATATAATTAGATGTCGGCGGCTGTCAGGGAATTGTCGGGGAATTGTCGGTAGTGTGTCGGCGAAACAGTCAGGGAATTGTCGGCTCACCGATTCGTCGGCAGATAGTCGGGGAATTAGGACCTTTGCCGTCATTAAGCCGAGTCGGCTTCCCGACAATGGACCGACAGTTCACCGACAGTTTTTTTCACCGGGAAGGTCGTGACGTCATCAACCATCAAGGTGTGATGTTATTAATCATCAAGGTGTGACGCCATCAATCATCAAGGTGTGACGCCATCAATCATTAAGGTGTGATGTTATCAATCATCAAGGTTGTGACACCATCAATCATCAAAGTGTGACGTCATAAAATCTATTTAATATTGTTGGTCATTTTCTGTGGTTTTCACTGTTTTTTATTGATCCATTTTGATGACAGTCAAATTGAAGCATCATGGTTGGGAAGCTGCCCTAGCTGCGTCGAATTGTCGGGCATTGAAGTTTAATGATAAGCTTATAACCGGAAGTAGTCAAATCTGTCAATGGCGCTTTGTCTCCTTCGTTTCAGGTATTTCACTTGAGGGACATCAATGATAAGATATAAAACAGTTTCAGAGATGAACTTACTGGCTCTCCGTTCATTAGCAGGAGCGGCCACAAGAATCATCTCCATTTTATTGGAAAAATTTGCAATATTCATGTGACGACCATGAATGTAATATTCAGTGACATTTCTCCATGGTAAGCATATTTCTCCCGTGGACGATCTGGAGATGTTCCCTTTGTAAGTGTATCCAAATCTATCGTTTTGACAACCTAAAAATGACGAGGTTGTTAATGGTTGATAGGGTATTTCTGTGACCATAAAGCTCAGCGTGAGGTACAGCCAGGCACGAACTTATTTACGGCGATATTTTCATTGATTATTTTGCAATTTAAGTAAGTCAATTACATTGAGGAGTCAGATGGAATGTTGACAAAAGTTTGAAAAATCCTTGATTAGCAATGATAAATGACTTGTAGACCACGTGCTGATCAAAGTCATGAGTTTTGCTTTGCACCATGTTGCCCTGAGTTCTCCCACTAATCAACTACTATGCGTTTTAGAAATTCGAGAAAATATCCATCTTGCCATAACTCCCTGTTGAAGAAGTGCATCAAAATTAGATCATGTGGTTAATTTCGAAATTTTCGTACGTCCTCAACAAACGTGAATAAATTTCTGCTCTATGACCTGGCACATTAAAAATTCTCGCCAACTGCAAGGTTTACGACTAAATCTATGACTTCTTGAAATATGAGCAGCATTAATACATTAGTTGTGCAACAAATTCAGTTCGCGTGCTGATACCCCACATTCACAAGCTGTTTTATGACTTACCGTCACCTGGATGATATGGACGCTCAAGAATGTTCTTGTTGGGATCTTGAATAATGTCTGAAACCATCGTGCATAAATGAGTGAAACGACTTACGGTAAGTAGCAGGGAATTTGCTATCCATTTCAGAAATATTCTCACACGTTGAAGCAATTTGACATCATTAATCAGGAAAGCATGTCATAAAACGTTTGTCATCATAATCAGCATATTACTGCGCAGCAATGTCCGACTTATAAAGCTAAATGTGCAATCTTTGAGATAATAAACACAATTGCGCCTTGTAGGTAGGATATATTATTATGATAATTTTGAAGAAAATTGGCTGCCAAGAATTTTGTCCTTCGAATAAATAAGTGGTAGCTTCGAACTCTAAGCATGTGACTCACAAAGTTTGGTTGAAGCTATTTAGACCACAGAATTAAATATTTTGTTTATCTGCTTCGGTTTGCTAGAAGTGTCATTGATACGAAATCGCCGGCACATCGAGGAACCTATTAAGTGGGCAAAAAGGAGTTCCTAATACCTTACAGAGATAGGAAAAAAGTCGTGCGTCGTTTGCGGATTACTGTGAGTTCTAGCAGAGTGCTTCGGTTGCCACAATTCCCTCAGATTCGAAGAATTCAGATCATCATGTTGTTTCAGTAACGTTCAATAGCGCTTTGTAGATCTGCATCCACAGGGCTGGCCAGAAGTAAGCCTCAAATATATTTCCGTATGATCTGAGACGACATTCGAATTTCGATATTATTCGAACATCATTAAAACCCGTGATGGGCTCCACGACAGATTTCAAATGATGAGTAACACTCACTGTAGATAGCTAGAAAACAATATTTTCTAGATTCTCAACAAATCTTGATAGTCCTTACAAAGACTGATTTAGCTTTCATACAAACAAACCAGGTATGGACAATCACACAAAAATATATGAGCAAGATGAATAGCATGGCTTCAATATTCCTCAAATAGACAAACACCCTTGAATGTTGGACTTTTCAAATTTTTGAATGTCCTGGTATTAATGTATTAAGATATAATGCACACATTTTGTTAAAACATGGCGTAACTACTGGAAAACGCCCTTGAAGTTGAGCATGTGATTGATTCCTCAGGCATGAGACATCAGTTATGGCAGTTCATATTCTTTGAATTCAAAACTTCCTACATGCGATTTCGTGAATTTATCGTGAGGGGGACACACATGGACTGTCATACCTTGGCAAATGAATCTCTCATTTTTGCAATAGCGCACTGTCAAACCAAGTGCTTTATGCCTCAATCCATTTGTTTCCATGATCTTTTCAATGGGAGGGTAGTTGATGGCAAGACAATTGGGTAAATCGTTATCAGCTACTAAGTTCATTTCCTTGTATACAACCAGTCCAATCTGACCATAATATTCAACATCTCCACCGTTTACAAAATCTGAGACAGTGTAAATCTGAAAATGCATAATGTTTAGAAAATATTAGAAAACTAGAAAGTATGTAAACATTTTTGGATGAGTGGAAGTCAAAAGTAATGGAGAGACGGCGCTTCCTGCCGAGCGTCAAACATATCCATTGAGGGGTTTTTTGCTAACGACATGTGCAATCTAACCGATGATGAGAATATTCTGCAGTAGCTACAGCAGGGGTTCCAACCTGGGGTACGCGGAGGAATTTTGAGGGATGCGCATAATATGGGAGATTTATTATAATTCATTTTTACTTTGATAACTTTCCTGTTCATGGATCTGTGGAACTGTTAACTTCGTGAACATTCCGTATTGGATTGTCATCATCTGACCTTGAAGCAACCGTTGCTAATTAGCGACCACCAACTCGACAACACACTTATGTGAATCCGGATTCTCCATCATAGTAACGATTAAAAGCAAACAAAGATCTCGTTTGATGTTGGAGCATGACTTTCGCTGCGTTTGTTTTGTTACACAAGCGCGCATCAGTCACGCCTAGTTAAATATTTGTGTTATTAAATTACGAATTTCGTATATTTCTACGCGTAATTGAATTTTAGTATGATTGAATTCTTGCTATTATAGGTATAGGTGAGGGTACGCGGAATAATGAAAAATCCTATGATTTTCTATTTTGGGTACGCAGCACGAGAAGGTTGGGAACCATTGAGCTAGAGTGTGGTGATTGAAAAGATCGAATGCAAAAATCAGTTCAAGCCAAATTCAATCAAAATTAGTCTATGATCTAAAATTGTGAATCTACAAAAATGAATTTGTTTAAGAAACTACATAGCATTCTGATTATGGTACCAGCAAGTTCTGTGGATTGCCTATAAACAGATCAATCTCGATTACGTGATTTTTATTAATGCATGTTTTTTTTGTTTTAAACGAAGTTCAAGCAGAATGTTTGTCTTCATGTGGCGAAAAATGTTTTATATTACAGCAATTAAACTTGATTGGCGGAGGAAAAAGCATCAAAATATGATTCTCAAAACATGTCATACTGTATATGACAACATCGTTAGCGCTCAAAAAGGTGAAGTATCAGATGGCTCACTTACTTGCTATCATGTATAAAGATCAGTGGCCTGCTTCGAGGTAGTCCGGCAGCCAGAAATGCTTTCTGCAGGGAACGAGACCGAAAAATGAGACTTTGACAGAATGATGTACACCATGTGCCTCCTGCGAATCAGCGCGTCTGCGGAGTTCTAGTTAGCTTCTCTTCTTGTCAGACAGGATCAAAATGCATGTTAATTCAATGGGATGCAGATTGCAGTTTTGTGCAAAAATGAAGTTTACTATGTTTTCGCTTATAATCTAGTATACATACTATGTCTAGAGCCATAATTTTTGACATGAAATGAGGTAATTTCCTATGATGAGCATGTGTTATTATGATACTTGCGATCGGCAATATAGATGAGAATGTGGGTAAATGTGGATTAAATTGCTCAAAAAGCGCGTGTCTGCTGACTTAAGGAAGCTGGCCAAATCTGACTGTGTTCAGTTTGATCGACATGGTTGCATGTACATTATAGAAAATTACCTGAAGACATTCCATATCAAAAATTATGATTCTGGGATTAGTACTTTCTCTTTATCAGAGAAAACATAGAATATTAAATTTTAATCAACAACTGTAATCAGCGTCCCATTGAATTTACACGTGTTTATCTTTGGTCTTGTCTTTTAAGAAGAGGAACCCACTAGAACTCGACAGTCGCGCGGATTCGTAGTAGGCATAGGGTGTGCATCATTCTGCAAGAGTCTCAAATTCGACCTCGTTTCCTGCAGAAACTCGTTCTGCCTGCCGGAATGAGGACATAGGTCTTCGCTACACAATGGATTCCTACCTATACACAAGACAACTTGAATTTCTAGTCATTCAAATGACTAATTATAAGCTGATCTTTATTTCAGTGAATTCTTATACTTTCAAGTATTCATGCATATTGTGCATTATGGTATTTTTATCTCTTACGGTATTACAGTCCGTTTCATAAAAAGTGGATCATCCTAAAATTTGACTAAATAAAACATAAGTAAGATACAGAAAGCATTTTTCATGTTATTTCATGTCCCTAATATATTTAAATGTCCTTATATAATCTGATAAGCTATGATACAGTAACGGTTCTTAAGAAGCTAATATTTTGTGGCCCTACCCTTATTGTCAATGACATTACCAATTCGTCTAGGCATTGATTCGATGATATCGTTGATGTTTGACTGATCTAACTTTCTCCACTGTCTTTTTAACAGTGACGTAAGTTGTGATACGCCATCTGTAGGTAGCAGTGAACGACGAACGCTACGTTTTAAAATACTCCATACATTTTCTATGGGATTCAGATCAGGAGAACGAGCTGGCCAAGATAGTGTCCTAGGCCCTAATTGAGACTTGCATAAGTTGACTCTACTACTCCTGTGACACGTAGCATTATCATCCATAAATAACCAAGTCGATGGATCACCAAGTTGATCTGTCATTTGGCCAATGCTCATTCGTAAAACATTCACATAGCGTTCAGAATTCATGGTTCCTTGCTGTATGTGAAGTTCAGAGCGGCCATTGGTCCAAATGCCAGCCCAAATCAGTAGAGTCGCACCACCTTGTACCCGGGGACGATGTAAATGTCTCGGAATTTCCTGATCAGATTTTGTCCATAATCTCAATCGACCATCACTATCCTTCAGACGGACTGATGCCTCATCAGACCAGACAACCCGATCCCATTGATTTCGCCAGTGACAATGACTCATTGCCCATCTGAGACGTCTTTTTGTATGCTGATTTGATAATTCGATCTGAGAGGGCCTCTTACAGCTCTTGAAATTCGACTCAATAAGTCTTCTACGAATAGTCTAGTGCAGCCATCTCAGTCAACGAGAGACTTGGATCAACTTTAACAAATCTCAAAATTAGGCGGTCTCTACGTTTGGATGTTTTGCGTAGACGGCCAGAGCCCTCTTTACGACAGAGTCGAAAATCATCATTATGCCATCGATGCACATTTGTGTAAGGGACATTTAGTCGCTTGCTTGTAGCTCGCAAAAAAACCCCTAGTTCTAGCAAGGCTGACATTTTGCCTTTTGTGAATGCGATCTCGTTATTGTTCATTTGTGCTTTGTATTGTTTTCAACCGGTAAGAGATAGATTTCTAGCTGAAAGCAATCAGGAGTGCTGCCAACACCACCGCAACGAAGTCAGGAAGCTATGGAACATGAAGTCCAGTTAATCACATGTAGCAGTTACATTATTGTTGATGAATAATGGTGCTATACTGGCTCTGATTGACCGATTTTCTTTATTTTTGTTTTGCTTGATAGCTTTTGGCTTGTAGAACAACATGTTACATAACAAAGGAAACAAATGTAATTTTATAAGAGTGAGGTATGATTTTGTGTAACATTGCTAAATGAAGATCAAATTATCTACTACTTTTTTATCTATAACAGGAAAACAACTCAATGTTCATGCTTGAAATTTCCAACAATGATATTAGTAAGCACAACTGACATATCTTCCAAATTTCAGAGAAATTCGTTCAAGTTTGGCGGAGTTAGACAAAGTTGAAGTTAAGGCGATGTTTAAGGGTGATCCATTTTTTATGAAACAATCTGTATTACGGTAATCAGTCTCTACCACTGGCTATGAGATTGTTTACACTAAAAGTAGTGTCACTTTCACACTGATCAAGCTATGGAATCTTCATTGATGTACGTCAATAAGATGTGTAAGCGATTGTGAAAAATGTCTGCTGTGTGGTGTGAACGGCGGTCATACTGCGTCAAACACAATTGAAGACACTACAAGGAAATCCTTGTTGTCCTTCTCTCTCTCTCTCTTTATGGTTTTGCCATTGAACACAGAATCTAGTAATAGATTAATTCTTATGGCTTGATGACGCATTGGCTTGTTACAGCGACAAAATGTAGAGAGGGCAAAGGGGAAGACGAGATTGCAAACTATCATTCGAAGTGCGAGCGCTACAGGAATTCATCAATGGATGCAGGTCAGTAATGGATAGGCACAAGTTGCACACACTTAGCGCATGTGTGTGATTGGGGGAAACAGCTGCAGCGCGTGATCACGAAAATTGATTTATCTGTGTGTCTGATTTTCAGACCAGCAAGCTCGTTAAGTTGTGTAAAGTAATCACGCAAAGATGAAACCCAATTGAATGAATGATGATACCTTTGCATCAAAAATATTGGATTTTACATTACTTATGGGTCTTCACCGAATGTCCAGCAGCACCGAGAACACGCCACTGATAAGAAACAGTCCAGATTAACAGAAATAACTAGAGCAAATGATTATCTTTATCGTTGCATTGCAAAATTATGTCAACATATTATCCATTCGATTAATGATGAAGCTATCAATTAATTAACTGCAAAAGTGCAATATGATGCATTCTGCTTCTGCAGCTATTATGCAGATGATACGGTTATCTGTTATGCCAATAAAATTGATTTACAAAGTGACTTAAGACCCATCTTTCAAATTACAAAAACGCTAGGTTCCCGCGCACGCCTTGTGGTATCCAGTTACAGAACTTTATTTCATAAAGGAAAATGACATATTCATCACTTTACCTTCTTGTCGGTTACACTCCAGAATCCGTCATCTTTCCTGAGAAATCCGATTGTATAACCAAGCATAATCGTGCGATTTCTATATAAAGATACATTGAAGAGCTTTGTTGCCATATCTAAGACAGAAAGAAGAATTTATAATCTTCGGGAACATAAACTTATGGAATGTACAGATTTTAATTTATTGACTTTGCATTTAGTTTTCATTCTCTCTCTCTCTCTCTCATATATTTGGCTAGCTTATTAGAAAGTGAAGCTGTGAGCAGAATTTGAACTAGCTAAAATAAAATTTCAGAGTAATTGAAATCATTTCGCGCAACTTAGGGGTAAGAGCTCTTTATGCGCAACTCGAAGGAAAAAAGTGGCAAGAGCAAAAGCAGGATTGGGACAATTGTTTTTTCCCATGTGAAAGCAGTGATTGCTTTTGCCTTTGCTTATACGTGAGCAAAACTATTGCCTATCTTCATAATAGCACATTGTTCATAGAACCTCGTGCAATACAATAGCAACTATATGCATACCTAGTTCAATGTGAATTCTGTCTTACGTAATGTATTGGTGACATTCCACACACACTGAGCTAGAGAAAGGAGAAAATAACATCTAAGCGCCATACGAAAGGACGAAAGCAGGTCAAATATAGCTAAACATTTTAATTGAAAACGAGAACATTTCTCTTTCTATAGAATATTGTAATGACAGACTAAAACATTTTCAAAGAGAATCACATTAGATCAAAAAGTTTAAATGGTTGTCAGTCACATGATTTGAACAATTCTATAATATCCACTTTTAATGAAACAAAATTGATGCACCTAAATGTTGAACGAATTGGAAATATTCAATTCAAAGATGTCCATATGGGAAATATTGCGATACCTACGACAAAGGTCTTTGTAAAAAAAATTACCTTTGTCTTACTATTCTTCGATTGTCTAGAAAGGAGAATACATTTCAATCAACATCAATGAGAACATAACCCTCAGTCTCCACAAACTATCAGAATGCCCGTGATTACAATTCACTTCGATTAGTCAGGTCTCTCATCATGCTGGCATATAGATATGTTTTAGAACACAAGAGTTTGCTGTTTGATACAGCTGTGAACCGTGGAGCTGATGAAAATGTAAATGAGACATGTGTCTCCAAAACCACGTATCCTACATTTTTATACCGCTTCGACAATTGACACTTCAGGAAAGTGCTTCATACCCTCCTACTCTCCTACTCTCTCTCTTTCACTCACTCACACTCTCTCACACACAGAAAATAGAAGCAAGAACAGATTTGAAACAGGCAAAGGAAAGTTACAGAGTAATACATTCGCAAGACGAAACAGAGGAAGACCTTTTATAATGATTATGAAAACTGTGCCATAGAAAACAGGATGCATTGCTTGATTTCTGACATCAAATGAAAGAAGTGTTTACGAGAGAGTTGGTAGAGAGACAGGTTAATTCACCAAACATTACCTCAACTCTTTGGTTGCACTGTCCACCAGATTTTGAAGAAAAACCGCGTGCGCATTCTGTCACATTGTGCAATAAGAACACCTGTATTCGCCAAGACAGATGAACTTGGAGTATACTGTCTTCTTCAGATTGTCTGATAGGTTCTCAATGGAGTTCACGACAGCGAAGGTGGTGGAACTTTGCTGATACAGCATCCGAGATGTTGAACCTGACCCGATCCCTTCACCTTTAATTCAACCAACTTCAAGTGCACACCGAGTATCGATATCATCATGAAATTCACCTATATATATGCAAAGTATCTTAAGCGTGAATTAGACCATGAATTCTAAAAAGTACACTTCTTTTCTGTGGAGACATTAATGGTTCCCGTGAAATAATTTAGGAAATAAAATAAATCACCACAACTTCATGGATCTAGCATCACGTAGTGGCTTCATTTAAACATACGACAGACGATGTAATTTTATAAATTCTTCGAAAACAAAAGTTCTCGTCGATAATTTTTGTTTGCGAGCTTTCATGTGATTCACACTTTCTCAAGCACAGTGACGTTGAGGTTGAAGTTTACCAACTAGTCCTTGGAAGAGAGATGAAAAGAGCACACTAGGGCAGTCAAAGACATAGATGTTGAGCGTTCTGAAGTTGACTTCGAAGGTATACAAATACTGGAGAAAAAATCTTAAAAGGAGAAAGAGGATAGCAAAAGAAGCCCTCTAGACAAAGAAGCTTGGTTCTCCCAATCGTTGGAAGCATTCTTTAAGCGACTTGTAGTTCTTTCTTGCTTTTGTTTCTCTTTACATTTTATGTACATTTCTCGTCTATTTCTTGTTTTAATAGTAGTCATTTTATTTGTCATTATTGCGTATGTACCGGGATTAATACATTCGTATGTAATTCTGTGCTTTGCCGTCCAGTTCCACATGACTCATGTTCAGCAATAGGGCATGACTAACTGATGTTTTTCTTTGGGAATGATCATAGCATCTTGAAAGACAATAGTAATGATAATAATAATAATAATAGTTCTTTATTTGCCAATACCACAAGCGGTATATGACATAGTTCTGCACAGGCCTACAAAAAAGAAAGAAAAATGGACACAATTATGCATAAGAGGAAAATTTAACAAAAGATTTCGTGTACAATTTAGCTTGACGTCGATGGGCAAGCAGCTTTCTTGTGTGCCGCACATTTCGAGCGTCATTTCTGACAACAAAAAATTCAGCAACAGGATGAAGGATTATCTGCGATCTTCCTGATCAGACGGACACACCCTCTGTCGAGCATTTCTTTCAGTGACGGTTTGTTGTGAGCCATCGCCCAACGTCTGGCTGTCCGGTCAAGTTGTTCCAGTTTCCTGATGTCACTCTGGTTGCTGTCACAAATAATTGGCCAACAGAACCCAATCTGTTCAACTACTAGGCCAACATACGCAGTCCAAATAACATCACCACTGTTGCCGTTGTTTTTCAACCGCTTTACATAACACATTGTTCGACACAATTTCCCATACAGAAAGTTAGATTCATAACTCCACGACAGATTTTAAGAAAAATAGACACCAAGGATTTTCAAGGAGGGGACATCCAGTACAAGAGCATCATTAATGAAAATAAGAACAAAAGTAGCATCGCAGCGGCTAACACACAGACACTTAGTTTTTGCTTCATTAATTTTCAGATGCCTAGTGAGAGTCCAAGAGGAGAATTTGTCAACATTAGTTTGGAACTCAGCAGGGTCACTCATATTATTAGCAAGATGAATCAGGGTCAAGTCATCGGCATACGCAACAATCTTTGTGTTTTCGAATTTAGAGAGGTCGTTAATCAGACTTATGAAAAGCAGAAAGCCTAAAATCGAACCTTGAGGGACACCGCTGCTAACATTTTTCCAGGTAGTACTGATGTTATTGATGTAGACTCGTTGAAACCGGTCAGAAAGGAAACTTTGGATCATAGATATCGCATGAGGATCCGCATTGAATTCGCTAGCGATGGTATTCAGAAGTGAGAGATGGCTAACAGAATCAACAGCTTTCTTCAGATCAATGGCCAAGATCTTACACGAGTTGGTCGAGGAAATGCCAATTTGGTCGAGCATCGTTAAGCGGATAGCTAATACTGCATTCGTACAATCAGGGAAGCCATGAGGCAAGTATGCAAACTGTCTCGAATCAAACGATCTATTAAGAGATGGAAGCAAGACGATATCCCTAACAAGCTTCTTCAAAACCTTGCTTAGAAACGGGAGGATTGAAATTGGTCGATGTTCACCATTTCCCTTCGGAAGAGGTAGAATGTTGGCAACCTTCCAACAGACGTCAGCGGAGCGGCCAAGATGTCAACAGAGTTTGAAGAAGAATCGTGGTACGCCATCCGGACCTATTGAGTTTGATTTGCAACTGTTGATTAAATCGGTAACTCGCTTTTCAGTAACGGTCGGAACAGATGAGCTACTTGCTGATGATGGACGCGAATCACAGAAATCAGAAGCATCATCACGAGAGAGGAAAGAATGGAAAACGTGATTGAGATCATTGGCCATGAATTCATCAATCAGGACACTTTTGGAACTGTTCTTTAATAATAATAATAATAATAAGGCGTATATTCTCAAGAAATGGAAATCACAAATTCAAGTTACACAAAGTTTATACGTTTCAAACAGAAATTAAAATGATTCACATAGTGCTCAAAATGGGCGGTCTAGTTCTCAAAGCTCATAAAAGGACGAGACCATTATTATTGATTGAGATCGCAGTATTCACCGTTGAGTTTGATACTCATCCAAGGGAAAAATGAATTCTGCCTTCTGTTCGTAGAGAAGTGAGGCAAGAAATATTTTCCACTACGTGGCAAAACAGGTGGAACACAATAGTTCAGTGGGTGCAATAAGGATTTACAACTATAAAAGAAGTTACGCGCCAATTTGTTACGGAACATGTACATGATGGATCACAAATGATACAATGCGCACGTTTTACAATTCTTTCAATCTTATGTTCTATCGATGTTGGTAAAGTACAAAACAGTGGTGACACATACGTGAGAACAGACATAATGGAACCATTGAAAACTTCTAACAGCTGCTTCTTTTTAACAAAGGGCTTCAGAGCACGTAGAAGATGGAGTCGTCGAGAAGCAGATAGCAATACATGATCAAAATGTTTATTCCATTTCAAGTCGTTACTCACTATTACACCAAGGATGTTGACTGACGATGTGACTTCGATATTGTCGTATTTGATTACTGTACTAGAGCTCCTTGAGCGTTGTATAACAATTTGCTGACACTTCTCGCGATTTAGTTGCATCATGTTCTCATCACTCCAACCAATGATAGTAGATATATTCTTCTGTTCTGGATTTGCTCTGGTACAAGACTCGATGAGAGTAAGATCGTCTGCGTACTTTACCAGTTTGACGTTTTGTCCTTCAACTTCTAGCGTGGCTATGAATAATGAAAACATAAAGGGGCCCAATACCGAGCCCTGAGGAACGCCTGACGGTATACGCACCAAGGGACCAATTTCACCATCCACACTGACTCTCATACACCGACCGTCTAAGTAGGACTTCAGCCACAAGAGAAAACCAGAGTTAAGTTTTTGAGCCGAGAGGATATTAATTAATCGATTGAACTGTAGTCTGTCGAAAGCCTTAGAAAAATCAAGGCATGTCAACCTTACACCAATATTGCTCGGGTCTTCCATGAAGGCTGTTATACTATTGTGTATGTCTATGAGCGCACTAGTAGTCGATGCTAATGGACGGTAGGCGTGCTGATTATTGCCAAAAAATCTCAAGAACGTGCTTTTCATTGAATTCAAAATTAGTTTTTCAAATACTTTAGCAACAATAGGCAGCAAGGAGATTTGCCGAAAGTCATTTACCGTTGGAGTGGATTTCTTAGGGATGGGACGAACAACCGCATTCTTCAAGAATGTAGGGAAAGTTCTTGATGTTATTGAGCATCGAAAAATATCAGCTAAAGGTGAGCAAATAATGTCCGCACTTTCAAACAACAATCGCGCAGGGATATTGTCAGAACCTGTAGATTGCTTGAATTTGAGGCTTCTTAGAAGTTGATATACGTCTGCGGGTTCAATTTTTATCTCCCAATTCTCATTACGCAATTCAGTTAGTGTGGCATCGTTAAAGGGATTGAAGTTTGACTTAAACACCTCCGTCAGCTCATGCAGGAACTCCACTTTCTCAGAATCGTCATTTGGAAGAATAGAAGAAGTTACTTTCTTGTCTTGAAATTCCTTGACCACATTCCATACATTTGCGTCTTTAACTATTGCCTTTTTGCTCCATAACAACTTAGCTTTGTATATTTCAGACTGCACTTTGGTTTTCAAATGGTTATAGACTGGCCAGTTCTTGGCTCTGTATGCCCTCCATCTATCATTGATGAGCTTCTTCAAAAGGGGAGTGATCCAAGGTTTGTCCTGTTTGCTGATTTGTATTTCTTCTTGTGGAATTACCGTGAATGCGTAGTAAAAAGACTCATAGAATGCACTACATTTATCATCCACACGCCTGGAGTTATACACATTATCAAATCCTGATGAGGCCAAAGCGGTCTGAAAGTTACAGATATGCCCCCGCCTGTAGTCAAACACTGTTTTCGTAGAAACGATGTCTTTATTTTTTACAGTGGATGGATATAATAGGACACAGTTATGGTCTTATGTTGATATAGGTGGACCAATTTCAGCAACGGAAGGGTAATTCTCTTGCAAATCCTCGGAGATCCAGATATGATCGAGAACAGAATTTCCTCTTGTTGGAGAGACGACTTTGTTTACACAGCAGAAGTTGGCATGAAATGAATTAGTATTAAAATCATTAAAGTCGCCACAAAACAAAAATTTGCTATCGGGGAAATCGTCAAGAATGGAATCAAATGCAAAAATCAATTTCTCAAGTATGTCTCTGTGAAGCAATGCCGATAAATTCGGAGGAATGTATAGACAACATAGAAGTAAATTAACTGTAGGTAGTCGAATAAACAGATACTCGATACTGTCGATTATGATATTTTGAAGGATCGCAACAGGTTTGAAGAACCAACGAACGTAGGCACAAACACCTCCTCCAGATCTATTGAGTCTGTCAGCTCGGAAAAGGATATAATCTTGTATCATGAGAAGATCGCTGGATATATCGTTGTTCAACCATGACTCAGTAACACCAACAAAATCTGGAGATAAATTTTGAATGAGGATGCGAAGATCGTCTAATTTGTAATAAATGGAACGAGCATTCGTGAGAAGAATTGATGGATATTCAACACAGTCTCTTGATAAAATCAAACTGGAAAATTTTTCAAAGATTCCTTTGTGTGAATTCTACCTTTGTAAATAACCACATCAGCTCCTCCAGCCCGTTGATGTCGCAATTCTTGTCGAAGTAAGTACCTCTGGTGCTGCTGGTACCTAGGTAAGTCATCGGTTACATAAATTTCACGAAACTGAACATTGGTCCATTTTTTTATGTTTAGTAAAACACATTTTTCTTCTTCACCCACTTGTATTTTTTTGCCATAGACGATTTAGTAATAAAAAATATAAAAATTTTTTTTACACGCCCGACGTTTCGAGTGACCACACTCTTCATCTGGGGAACGGCCGGCCAACAAAAGAATGGCTTAAATATGCATCCGCGAACGAACGTTCATGTGACTCGCTCATGTTTGCGATTGATTTCTGTAAAAACCAACTTTGTGAATAATACATTCAAATATATAAATGATAGATGTTCCAATAATGATGCTTTTCAGAAGCATATGAATTCTACCATTCGCAATTTAAAAGATAATAATTACTCCGACTCTGACTTGAAAAACAAAACATTTTTGAACACGAGATTTTGTACAAATACTTCAGAACAAAAACAATGTAATTTCCATGTCGACTTTATTAATGACAGTAACCTGCGAAAATTAAGAAAACTTACTAACGAATACCAATTACCAATTAAAATTATTCCTAAGACTGGAAAACAATTAAAACACAATTTGAATACTTTCAATAAAAACATCAATGATTGTTCTTGCAATATTTTTAAGTCGAATCCCCACATCAACAATTGTTACATTAAACACGTCGTCTATAAATTCACTTGCAATATCTGCGGTGAATTTTACATTGGTTCTACCAATCGTCCGCTCAATAATCGTTTTAAAGAACATCAATACAGTATTAAGAGTAAAGACAACAAAAGTGCTCTATCTGATCATGTTCACTTTGTCCATTCTGAATATGACAATGCCACTATTGATATGTTTAGAATTGAAATCATTGATCAACAGCTTAATCCTTTGAGAACTAGAGTGTCCGAAGCTGAATACATTAGAAGACTTCAACCAAAAATCAATCGCAAACATGAGCGAGTCACATGAACGTTCGTTCGCGGATGCATATTTAAGCCATTCTTTTGTTGGCCGGCCGTTCCCCAGATGAAGAGTGTGGTCACTCGAAACGTCGGGCGTGTAAAAAAAATTTTTATATTTTTTATTACTAAATCGTCTATGGCAAAAAAATACAAGTGGGTGAAGAAGAAAAATGTGTTTTACTAAACATAAAAAAATGGAAAACGTCCACCCGTACGCTGCCATCAATTTGAACATTGGTCCTCAGATCCTTGGCTTTTTGCAGAAACTTCAATCTAGAATGTCTGTCTTGCAATGTCACTTTTATCGACCTTGACTTCTTTTGATTGAATTTTCCACAGCGTTGCACATTAACCACTACGGTCTCGCTAACACCGACACAATGTAGAATAGTCTTGAGATCAGCCTTATCATCGTTCTTGTGGTCTTGTAAACTACCTTCCAATTTTTCGGGCACACCAAATACCATAACGTTGTTCTTTACTTGCGAGTTGATCACTTTCCATTTATTTGAGCATGTTGAATTAAGAGAATGATAATACTTTTCTTTTGAGACGCAATCGCACGCATGTATTTTTCTCTTAAAGACAAATATTTCCCACTGTTGCCAGAATTAAGTGCCCTATCCCGTGCATCGGACAAGGCTTTGAGTGAAGGGGTAATCCACGGAGATTCGTTGCTTCTCATGCGAACAGTCTTTTCTGGGAAGAAAGTGGTGTAAAGGAAGAGAGCAAGCTTTTGAAACTCGTCAACAACTTTGTTGACATCACGAAAATGAAAACAACATTCATCCCAATCAACGGACAAAAGAGTTTGGTGACACGAAACAAACGAGGCAGGGTGAAGGAGCGAACCTTAACTTTACGAACAGTGATAGGCTTAGTAATATACCTTTTTCCATAGCTGTTGTCAAACTTTCCATAGTTGATGTCAATTTCTCATTCACGCAATGTTAACAAAGAATGCATTGAAATGAAGATATCTCTATCCATTGTTCCACAGTTGATGACAAAATTTGCATACTCGATGTCAATGTGCAGATATCTATGGTACTTCTAAGCAATGACATCAACGTATCTTTTTGCAGAAATCGAAAATTCATCTTTGCTATTCTTCGAATAGATTGCTAATTAACCCTAAATTCTTCAGATTTCTACATGTATATAGCCGGTTTTTACATAATTTTCATTTGTTTGCATGCCTTTAAGTGGACAGTCGCGAGCATTGTTCCATCGCGAGCATCATTTCCATGTATACAGTCATTACCCATAAAAGAATCACGAATTTAAAATGATCATCTAACAAATCAAAGCATTCTATGTCCGGACCTATTCGTAGGATACTTTTCAAAGTCTCATACAAGAAGGCAGCATTTCAAAAATGAATTTATTGTATTCAAAAAGCTAACTCAAAATATCTTCGAATTCACGACATCGATCCATATATGTTAGTGAATGCGCAAACCATCGAGAACATTTTGCTGGAGTGATAACATGGAAATTATTTTCGATGATGTCTCTCAGAATATTCAGGCGAAGTCTCTGCAGAGTAATGCCCTGCTGTCGAGCCACATCGTTGTTTGAAACAGATCTTTGGACGTCCGGAGAAGATAGTTGGCGCTTTACTGCACTTTTGAGGCAAGAAATGGCATTTTCAGTTATATTTAAGAATGGTGAATATCGCGGAAGAGAGAAAACAGAATGGCTATCATTAAAATGTGGGACATCTTTATGTGATGGGGCATTGTCTTGAATAATCACAATTTCCTCATCCTCCAATAATGAGGAAACTTCACTGATGAAGGATGAGTATGCATCCTTTGTCATTCCACCCTCAATAAAGGTGAAATGAACGAGGCCATATTGTGATGATACAGCGAGACAAACAGTCAAATTCAGACCTCGCTGGCCCTCCACCATTCTCACCGCTCGTGTTCCGCTGGCAGATCGTCCCTGTGTTCTGGCTGTCTACAGATTGAAACCGCACTCGTCTGTGTGGACTAGTGTCTTTTCAACACCACCGCCCATCATCCACTCAGCGTATTCTCTGCGCTCTATCTTCACAAGATCAGAGTTCCACTGGAATGGAACCGCTCGTGTCAACTTTAATGTTATAAGAGCACCATCGAGATGACGCATGATCGTCATGATACCTACAGATATTCCATGGAGTTGGAATATGTAGTTTTTCATCTCTGCCAACGTGGCAGTCGGTTTCGTTTCAATGAACGAAATAAGTTCATTAACCATTTCAGGAGAAATTTTTCGTGGAGGAGCACCCCCAGATTGTGAAGCTTCACGCTTGCCTGATTGCTTATATTGACGAATTATTCGATAAGCTGATCGTTGATTCACATTAAGTGAATCTGCCAAATCGCTGTAATCTTTGCCAGATATGTAAGCGTCTATCAAACGATTGCGATCGCCATCAGGTATTCGTCGTTTAGACATGTTGCTTCGAAAAACAATTAACGGGAAAAAAACTTGGAATTTATCAGGTTTGAAAGTTATGATTAGTGACTTGCAGCAAAGATAGACTTTCCTTATGCAACAGATAAAACAAGAATGCGACTTACACACTGAGAAAATTTAGATTTCACAAGTACCATAGTCATCAACTGTGGAACAATGGATAGAGATATCTTCATTTCAATGCATTCTTTGTTAACATTGCGTGAATGAGAAATTGACATCAACTATGGAAAGTTTGACAACAGCTATGGAAAAAGGTATACTAGGACTAATCAAGATACCACGGTGATCTGAACGACCGAGTGGGGTCAAAAGAGTAGACAAGGAAATGAAACTGCTTATCATTACAATATGGTGCGGTATTCGACCTCTAGAAGATGAGGCTGTTGCAATCCAAGCCTCAATTGCATTTATCAATCAATGTAGATGTCCTGTTCACTAAATAATATAAGGGATGTGTTGTTTTTACCGCATGGCTGGTGCAACAATGATTAACAGTCATATCCTTACCTTTGGTAACATTAGGATCAACCATCGAATACATAGTTAAGCCAAGCTGATTGCAAATTGACTGCATGGCATTAAACTGAAAGAGATAAACATTGTCAACAAATTCTACAACAGTGTGTAGATAACTGTCACAATTACTGAGCGATAAATTCACATCGATTTCACGGAGTGACTTTAAAACTCTTTAGGCCTATAACCGTGGCTCTATAAGCCATGCTACTGTCCTTAGACATCACTAGTTTGATAAGACTGGGTTTATAGGCCTTAACTTTTATAACACAATGTATGTATATAAGGTAGGTGTATACTGACGAGAATAGCGTGTCGTTGGCTGATAGAATTCGCTGCCACCATGTAACGATTCTAGTTTATGTACATGGTTTGTAGCAGAACGATGTTTTGTAACAGAAACGCGTTCACGTGCATTTCAGCGTTGTGACCTTCACTCTCACAATCGAAACTCTGTCTTTGATTTATACCACTTTAAACACAAACATAATATTTACATTCGGATATAACGTCAAACACATATATACTCTATGATCAAACGTCACAGTGTGCTTATTGATAATGGCTATCCTCCGTCTTTTATTGATCGTTTTAAGGCTCCAAGTCCCTATAACTGAGACTGTATATGGACCAGAGCCAAAAGATGTCATCATCCTGATCCCATTTGTTGGTGATCGCCATTTGAGTTTGTTCAAGCGACGTTTGAATTTTGTAACGCGTAGCAGCTTTCCTGCTGCTAAACCCATTGTTGTGTGCTCCACAAAGCCTCTTCCTGTTCGTTCTCTCAAGGATCCACTTAGTCCTCAAGGTCGTTCATGTCTTGTCTATCATTTTCAATGTGACTGTGGACACAATTACATCGGACGTACCGAGAGGACTTTGCGGGTCCGAATGAGAGAACATGTTCCTAGGTGGCTTGAGGATAGAAAGACAAGACCACGATCTAGAACAGGACCTCAAAGTTCTATCGCTCGACACACTTGAATGTGACTCTTTTCAGTACCATCCACTTTGTACATATCTTTCGATTTTATCATCTTGTAAATATCGCTTTTCTTTGCCTGTATTGGAAGCACTGTACATAGCTCCAAGGCGACCTGCTTTATGTGTACATAAAGAGTTCCTTTATTCATTGTCTTTACCTTGGCACTGATTGGTTGGTGTCACTGGCGGCAGTTATCATTGAATGTTTCTCAGCCATCTCTGTGCATGTTCACACTTGGCCGTCCACCCTTGACAAGAGGCCACGAAAACGCTCGGGTATTAAACACATGAAGTCAATTGCGTTGCTTTCATTATTGAAAATTAAATTGTTCGTCGAAGTTCTAGGCCTAGTATAATGTGAAGGTTTCACCTTCAGGTGACATGCTCATATCACGAGCGTCCAATGATGAGAAATAAACATTTTCTGACATCGGCAACCACTTACGAAGAGGAGCACAGTGAGGAAAGACAACGCTATTTTTACTTTTCCACCAAAATCTTGATAAAGGATCTTATAAGTTAGGCATGGACATTGCTGCCATGATTGAAGTAGCAATTACTAATATCATTACTTGATATATCATGATTCCGTGACTGCTTTGAGCAAAAGAAGCAGATTATCAAAAATGTTCCAGATAGATTCCACAATTCTCCAAAAACACTGCTTAATGGATTTTAGCAAACAATCTTTTTGAAATTAGTTGCTAATTGCATAAAAAATCACCTATTTTAGATGTACAGTATCCTCACTAGTAGCCATTGATACCACGTGCCGTAGTTGACCAACTTCGATCGCTGACAGTTGATATTACATCTGTTGTTGACAGTTGCTTATTCTAATAAGTTTAGTAATTCTTTAGTCTTTTCTTGATTGGGTCCAGAATCTTCTTTTAACAGATTTAGTGTATTAATGCGAGTATTCGAGCATTAATGCATTTAATAGTAAGTTGAATTATTTACAACAAGTTTCACGGTTTTATCCAGATAAGCACTAACTACCGTCATTGATCACGCCTGCCAAATCACTGGCCTCCAGTACATGCTATAGGAGTTGAGCGTCCCTTAGATGTCTGATATTAATCATAGATATCCCTGTATGTTCTATATGATGTTCTGCATCATATTATTCATAGACATCCATGGTTTAAGTTGCCTAGTTCGGAAGAAACGTGGAAACTTCAGAAGAAATAAAACCGGAAAATGCGAAATTTCTGGCGCTCCGGTGCACGACGTGATTCTGACGTCTACAGTAGAAAAACTTCGCCATGATGATTTTCGTCAAAGTGAAGAATTGGAAGAAGGCTTTTCCATTCAGTCGTTGTTCTTTTCATCTAGTTTTTTAGATTTTGAACCCTTTTTGCTTTGCATGTAAATTATACTCTCATCCTCAAATGCAATTACCTACTAGAATGTTGGTTATGGTAATGAAGATGTGTATTGGCTTCGAAGTGAGAACTTTGTTGATTTCTGATTGATAATTAGAAAGTTATGTTGCATTTGAATTTAGTCACGTTTCTTATGCCTCACCTTGTATAAAGAACCTGTATTGTACCTATATAAGCTGACTGCATAATTTCAAATACTTTTTAAGTACTTAGGAAATCGCACAAGCCAATCAAATGAGTCTTGCATGAATGAGCATGCAATCGCATTTCAAAGTTCAAATCGAAGTTAATCATAAATGTTACAATATTAAAGAGAAAACTAAGCCAATGATGTAGAAGGGCTTTTAGAAATTGAACATATTTCCTCGAGTGTTCCACAACCTGCAGATGGAGTTCTTTATGAGTTTCATTGCGACTCGAACTCTGCATCTCTGCCATCTTAACACATTCACTGCATAATCGCACGATCAAACGTTGGATTAAGGATTTCATCATCGACTGAACACACAACATTTATGGTGCTGATTTGTGCCCACGAATGAAGAATATGTGCCGGAAAAGATATTGAGACTGCAATCAAATTAACTTGACTCACTTCCCTTTTCTTCCCAGAAAATGCATAATAACAAACACCATCGATCTCCCCAAAACTGTCAATCAATAAATTTTCTTTCTCCTTCAAACTGCTTAGACCAGAAGTTATTTCAGCAATTGGTTTTTTACATCCTGCAAATGTGGGAACATTTCAGTAATCTGTAAATAAACATGGTCTATACAAAAAACAGAAGAAATACACAGTAAACTGATAAAGGCTACTTTCTCCAATCGTGTACGACCTTTGGTTTTTCCAAGTTTTGTTCATATTTCTGTGTAATTTGTTGACTCCGTCCGAAGCCTTATTCAAACACAAATGGGCTTAGCAATTAATTGTCTCTATCATGCCCAGTGGAATAGATTGAGGCAATCGCTATTTTCCAAACAATTGGTATTATGTCCAGTAAAAAGACCTTCATTTTATGTACTACTTTTTACTTTAACTTTTTTAATGGTCACCGAAATCATTATTTGAATTAGGAAGCATTTGCCGATTTCTAGAGAGCTTTCCAGCTTAGCGTGGTATTAGATAAATTGCAGAAAATGGCATGACCATGCCCATTTGTTTCAATGGCTCAGAAGACGTATTAAAATCAGGGTTGGCCGGTAAAAACCACCCTGGTTTTTACCACGTGGTAAAAACCGGTAAAAACTGATAAAAGCCACCAGCTTTTGTCACCATTTTTCGGATAAACTGGCAAAAACTGGCTAAAACTATTTTTCCAGCATTAGTACTTAAGTTTTTGGGTACATATAATATATGGGATCATCGCCCACTCCTTACTTTATTGATGAACGTTAGTCGCAATAAGTTCACTTTACTTTTTCATCATTCGATAAACATTTAGGCCTGCATTTTCACAATTCAATCAAGAATATGTTCCAAGTATAGGTGTAAGAATATGAATTACTATAAATAATATTGTTATAAAGCTGTTGTGCATAATTCTTCTAAGTTTGCACGTATTTTGTTGCTTTACGAATTTCATTCATTGTAAGATGCAACAGACGTCCATGCTGGAAGAAATCACTTGGCTCTATATAAAAGATCGAAAACAGACATTCCATGAAGCTAGAGGGGTAGGAAAATGTAGAAATCTGGCCTCGGATTTCTACGATTAACCTCCCTGCTGATCTCATAGAATAGCTTGTCTTCTAAATCTGTGGCAAATGTCTCATACCCATTGTGATTACACGAATATTACTATGAAATTTATCCTGCACTCCCAGACAGACTAAATTAAAAACTTTGCCCTTCAACATTTTTCATGTCATGGTAATTTACCCTCACATACTTAGAGGATAAGGTTATGTTAAATGAATTTAATTCCGAAAGTAAAGTTTTGATTTGAACTCAAAATATGGAAATTTCAAGAACTTTTAACAAACTTGAATATCACGATAATGTCAAAATTGTTTGTCGCTCTCAGATTCTATTAACAAGATTAGTTTTACAGCTTAGTGGACATGTTCTTTTGTTGAGATTATAACTGAAGCTGTTCAGACATACATTATACCTCACTTTATCAAGATTGCTGGTGCGAACTATGTTATTTAATTATTATTTGTTCTTGCAAATCATGATTTCCTGCTACAGTCACAAGCATTAGTACATTTAGTATATTTCTAAAAAGGTAGAAATGCATTCTAAGTGAAAGTTGCACATTGCTTGATTTGGGAGGTGAGATTTTCTGGTGCAGAGACTTTTTGATAGTGTTTTCTCTGCGTTCATGAGACCTGGGTTCGAATCTAGATCTGATGAAACTTAAGCTGCTATTAAAATACACTCTACATTCTTGCTGAACACTCAACACAGAAGAATGACAGTGGGATTATTGAAGCTAAATTTAGTTCTATGTATAAACCAGTTATGTTCATATATTTAGTTTCATTTTTTCATTCATTTGATAATTCTGCGAGTATCTAACAACTTCTGTTACATGAACCAAAGAGCCAAAATGGTGCTGAAGTCTACATTTGTTCTTAAATCACAAGAAAAGGACAGAGTAATCGCAAAGAAAGACAACATCGTTTGTCGTTCGTTATAAAAACCTGTGTGGTTCCATGACAGAATGAATGTCATGTTTTGGAAGATAGGAGTTGCAAACTGCAAACGCGCATGCACCGCAATACTTGAACCCCAACTTCCTGTCGATCATTTCGTGAAGAAATAGACAGATTTTGCGGAATTTAGTTTTAGCCGGTTTTTACCAGTTTTTGCCGGTTTTTACCTGGTTTCTAACACTTAGTGGCAAAAACCAGTTTTTTTGCTGGCAAAAAGCCAACCCTGATTAAAATAGCTAATGCGCAGTCTCTGGTGCAACTTTTCCTTACGAAAGCCAGACAATATTAGCCTACAGCGATATATCTTCCTATTGACCAAACAGTGGTTTTATTTGACGCAGTGCGCCACACAATGAAGGCTCGGTCCCATTTGCCGTAGTAAGGCAGTCTGACTTCTTGAATCATTTTATAAGATTATCAATGTACGGAATTCGTTCATCCAATGAGTCGAAGGGCTGCATAATGTGGCTCATGCAAGACATCACATTCCATATGCAACAAATATGCACAGGCTTCATCACAAACAGTATCACTGAGAGAAGTCAATCTCTTTCAAGCTGGTTGAGTTTTGTGTGCAAGCGTGCAGTGTGTTTGCAAACAGATCTCATGAGTCAACTCTGATGTAGCATGAGCAGTGTAATGTTAGGTGAGCTTACTGTCCGAAATATTTAAAATCCTTCGATAGAACATATAGCAGCGGCTAAAACAGCTCTGAGATTTAAAGCCGAGTTGATATTCCGAGCTTCCGACGTGTCGTTAGCCGTATTTTAGACATCTATTGGTCCCATTTCATTCACACAGATAAGTGGTTGGAAAGGTGAAAGCAAAATTCTTCTTCGGGTGTTGTATATTAAAAATAAATAAAATAAATTTCCTGACGTTTCGCCGTCTGGCTTGTTCACAGGAATCAACGTAAAAGAAATTGTTACATTCAGTGCAAGTATAGTGAAATACAACTCATGTGGATGTTGTGACGTACATGTAGATGACACGCCATCTAGCTGCATGTACGGCATGCATGACTGTAAGAAATTAAGCATTAACATTTATAGTACTGTTATCTAAGATATAAGTAGACTGTAATTTTACAACAATGGATTGAAGAAGATAAACTCCTGAAATGTCAGAAGACATTATGTCGCTATACAATGGTCAATTTCTTACCGGTATATCCATTCATCAATTGCTCTGGTTAAACTTCGTCAATGTAGGCAGATTCCAGGAAGATGCGTCCGGAATAATTGTCGATGTTTGAGTGAATAATTTCCCATTGTAAGTTCAGCGGACTATCTGGATGTTCTACATGGAAGTGTTCGCAGACTGACTGCACTGTCAAGATTTTTGACGTTTAGGTGCTCCCTTATACAAGTCCCCACGGTTCTTCCAGTGTGTCCAATGTAGACTTTTGAGCCGAGATTACAACTGATTTTGTAGACAACTCCCTTGTTTTGACATCTGTTTGGATGCTTTGAGAATTTGCGAGATTTGCAATTGGATGAGTATGATATTTTATCTTTGGGAGGATGAAATGTTCTCTTCAAGGGAGGTGCTGTTGAAAATCTGAGGCGAACAATATCTTGCAATCCAGTTTTCTTTACTGAGTTGATCATCCTTCTTTTATGGTTCTCTGATATGAAAGGGCATTTAACGAAAATGCGGCTCGTAGATTTCTCGCCTTCGCTATTGATTGGTTTGCGCTTGAGCCACCGGTAAGTTCGTTGCAAGAAGTTGTAAGGATAGCCATTGTTTTGAAATCTTTTTGTCACCATATCGATTGAATATTTGATGTTTTCATCTCCAGTAGAACAGCGAACCGCACGATTGAACTCACCAATGACGATGCCACGTTTGAGGGAAACTGGACTGTGAGAGTTCCAAGGATGTATGGATCGGCTGTGTAAGTCTTTGCAATAAAGTCTTGAATTGAATTTTCCATTCATGAACATAATTTTACAATCCAGAAACGGTAATCGACCATTGGATTGTTTTTCAAGAGTGAATTGAATATTTGGGTTTACCGAATTCGATACCGCTAGAACCTCATTTGGATCAACTGTGTCTGGCCAAATTATGAATATATCATCGACATACCTTTTCCAATGACACGTGAAGTTCAGCTTGGATAGAATTTGCTCATATCAACTCACAAGTGGTTGGATAATCAGGAGACTCCCATTCTGCTTTCTGACCTCTCTCATACTTTAGTCTGATTATTAATGCAATGTCTTTTGAAATTTATGTTTTTGATTTCTATAGCCTACATTTCAATATATGAAGCAAACTGTCAATTATCAAAATAGGGCGTAATTATTACGCATGTGTTGTAAATTATTTTTAAGAGAAATAAATTCACATAGTTCGCAATCATTAAATTTCTTGACAATGGTATCCTGACGAATGATTCAAATTTCGAGCAATTTTTCCCATTCTCGGTATTCTGACGAATGATTCAAATTTCGAGCAATTTTTCCCATTCTCCATAGAATTGATGAAATGACAAAATAGACAGGCATATCAGTCTGCAAATTCTATGGAAGTCTACAGCAAGGTGGGGTCAAATTTCCGTCCTGGTAGGCCTAGACTCAAGACCAATGTTAAATCTTGGTCGGACTTCAAGACCTGACACAAAAGTGGTCTTCTCTTTTCGTGAACTTACGGAAATGTATCATCAAAAATATCATGATGCCATGACATAAATATGGGTTAATGATATTATTAATGATACAAATATCATTTGGTGAAAGTTAATGATATTTTAATGATATTGTTCATGATATTTCTTGTTCATGATATTTCTAATGATATTTCTGCTGCTACAAATATCATGAGCATAGTAATGATATTTCTTTAATGATTTTATCGTTTCGGAAATGTCATTGACTGAAATTGACTATATTTTCATGAATGTGAAGCATTTATTGAATATTATATTGAAGGTGCAAGTGAAATAAAATGATATTTATGTCATCGTCCTTCATTAACTGTCTCGATGCAATAGGCTAGTCGGAGGGCCACGCAGCTTAAATGAGTGCGCAAATTTTCCAAACCAGAATTCAGAGAAATTGCGCAGATTACGTCATCTCATGATTTATTTGGTAATGTAAATTTCGATTTGGTGGAAGTGTTACAATTACATTTTTAACTCTCTGCATTATTGCTCTCAAGTTGATCATTCAACGCTGAATGCATAGAGTAGGCTAGGTATATTAGGTAGAGCTCCGTATTTATTAAATCCCCAATGTGTATACACTTTCGATTTTATTAAATGAACTCAAGGGAGATCAGGTGGTAATTGACACCAAATGTGAGATATGCAAATGTTTGCAATTTTGCAGAAATTACAACGGAATTGAGTGATCATGTGCAACAATGATTTCAATCAAATTTGAAAGATATAAATGGGTCCACATCACTATTCAGATTCAAGAAATGAAAATAAATGAAACATGAATTTAGTGAATTATAAAATCATGCCGGTGAAAATTGAATTAAAAACCTGAAATTTCAGCCAAGAACGCACGAATAATATCGCTTTTTCATGAAGACTTTCATTATAATACAATTCATGAAATTCCCATGATCATCAGCTTAATTTCCGCTTAGCTAGGATGCTTATTATCAAATATACATTCCTTTTGATGTCCAACTTGCTTCATACTACTTATGTAGGAGAGTCATCTCGGTAGTAAATAAATAGGCAAATTTTGACTTTTTTCAAAAGTGCTCAAATAATTTTTTGGACCACGGGAACGTAATCTCCGCGAAAAACTGAATCTTTTGATATAAAAATTTTCACTGTATAGATATACATTTTTGAATCGACACTACCTATATATCATTACTCTATAATCCCTACTCTATGGCTGAATGAATTAAAATTCCATATTACAGTCCTTATTTCATATAGGCCTATCACAAGAGTTTTCAATTGAAATTGCATGATCTACTATATTTTGTTTAACTGCAGCTACACGTACTTTTTGATAATGCAGTAGAGGAGCAATGGGATGGTGGCAGATTTCTTGTTCTGTTTTGATCATTCCGATAACTGTCGGAGCTAAAACCACATGAGGACAAGTTTAGCAATGGTTTACAAAACGAATATAGTAAAATATGTATAGGGACAGAAGAAATGTGTTATGTATATGCCAATTTATGATACAATTTGTTTCTGGTAACTTCAAAATAAGGACGTAAAAGGGTCTAGATTATACATGTACTTTATATATTGGGAGTAGTTACCGTTTCTATTGATTGATAGTTTTTATTTTTTTAAAATTTGATCAAGGTGGTTGGGCGGTGTCTCCCTATGGCGAAGATACGATGAGTCAATATAGCGGAAGTTCCTTTTGAAAAATGTTATTATAGATTCCGCGTTTTTTTCCTTTTGAGTTCTTAAAATAAACGGAAGATGAAAATCGTAAAATATGTTTATAAAAATTTTCTTAAAAAGATGCTATAGCCTCTCGAATAAACCTAATTGTTTACAAACATGGCCACTTCCCCGGATTGCAGTCAAAGCTCTTCCTTTTAACAACGATAACTTCACAGTATTGTTCACCGAAAATGTCTTCTTCTCTTCTTAAATGTGCTAAAATAATTAGTTAGCTCTGATGGCAAGATGTCTCTTTGAAATTTCTTCTTCAAAAATTATAGTTTGAAACTGATTATTGATGGCGTTATCTTGCAATGTGTCTTCATAATCGATTTATCACTAAAAAATTGCTCTGAATGTTTTTGATGCGTGGATGTCTTCTTCCTTCCCTTGGTTTAAGATATTTCTCCTGAAATTCTGTTAGCATCTCAATACACTTCTTCCGTTGATCTTCGTTTCACAACTAGTGGTCTGAAATTTTTCTTTTCAAATCGGCAAAAGGCGATGCGTTGCTGAACGTGCCCATTTTCGTTAAAACCGGTAGTGAATTAATTATGATAAAAAATAAAATTGTTGAAAGGTCGCTGATGGAATTGACCAAAATAGATAAGAGGTCACAGATGATTCGTAAGCAGTCCAGTCACGTAGAC
>CAJQUW010008278.1:0-131059 GCA_907163375.1 Prostheceraeus crozeri | reverse complement strand
AAGTGAGGCTCGCAGTGGAAGAACCGATTAAAGCACTGAAACTGTTTTTTGTTATCTATGTGAAGTCAGACTCTGGGACGATATTGACATGATGACCTTTTGAAAATACATGCCATAATAAATTTTTTTATTTCGTATTATCTTTTGGCTCATACTGACTTACTTGAATGGGGTTTTAGTGAATAATTAAAACATGTATACTTATTCATTTGGAAATAGTAGCACGCTAGTTCTAAACTTGTAAAATCTTATAACATTTCATATGGGCGATGATGGTAGTTGAAATAGGATAAATAATATTTTAGATATCTACATGTTCTGGGATAGCAATCGACTGCGATCCATGTGTAAAGACTGTTAGACTACCGAAGAGAGAAGTGTGTTATGTTGCGTGTGGCGGCGTGAGTGTCCCTCACCATTTCATATTCCATTCATCAATTCGTCTCATTGATAGAGACAGGTAGAACTCATGGTTCTCATAACGTATGCAATGGAAAGTTTTAGGCAACCTTCGACAGTTGGCTAAATGTCGCCCTGGCGCGAATGCATACTACGTTGAGACAGAGGCAATCACTTGCAAACATGACCAGAGAGGTTTACACAAGATTGACCATTGCCGAATGTCCCTTGCGGTATACATAGCTACGGTTTTCACCGCGCCCTTACAGGAACGCCCGTCCGAAAGGAAGTATTACACCGAACCTTCATTTGCAACGTTCAAGTGACTGATAGCAGATTCAACCATAAGATAGTATTCGCCAGTCCCGAAACAGCCAGGGCAAACCGCGTGGAGGTTCTAACATTTCTGCCCCATGGTGGCCCTTATGAGAGGCCGTTGGTTCTTCTCGTCGTATCTGAAAAAAAGAAAGAAAATAGATGAAATTTTATTCAAGTGATAGAGATGATATTAACTTACCATAAAGTAATTTAGCCGTTCGTGACCCAATCGATGTGGTTGGCTGAGGCAAGTACTTGGCCGGCAGGTTCGCTTCCGGTGGCGCAATTCTTGATGTCGCCCATCATGCATGATGGAGACAATGGATACAGCGCAATCACCGCCATTGCTCCCTCGTAAAGCATTCCAACGTGCTCTGTGCGACATCCTCACCTTGCAGCAGAATGTCTCAACAATCCTGAGTGATAATTTGGTAGGTGGAGTGTTGTTCTTCGCTCAATGTGCTGCTCGTTCTCATCCATTTTCATTTTTAGTTGCTCAATCCTGAGCTTAACACCCCTTCGTTGTGATTTTAAATTTTTCATATTTGCTTTGCTGCCTTGCGCTCAACTCGCTTTTCACTTTGCAGTGCCCATCCCGAAAAGCCCTCCAAATTTATGACTTGCGTTTTGATGTTCTTGATTTCCTGGACTTGACTTCAGGTTTAATTTTCACCTCTCAAAGTCTCGCATTCGTTTCTAAAGCGATCTCAGCCATCTTTCAATTTATTGAGCGCAAACGCCTGCTTAACATTTGGCAGCCTGATCGTCCCTTATTCTCAGGCTAAAGTTATGGGCTTTAATCCCCGTGCAATTTATTTCGGGAAGATTGGCTGATTGCTTCGCTATTCATTTAACTGGCACTAAAACCTCCTCAGAAGTCGACTCGTCTGAGGTGTCCCTGAAATCACTGCAATAGATCATTTCCTGTAGCGGAACAGCAGGATTGCCGGCTGTTATTGCATTCCTGCAATTCTTCATTTCCTGTAGTCGAACAGGAGGATCGGCTATTATTGCATTCTGCAATTCTTCATATTCCTGTAGTCGGAACAGGTGGATTTATGATATCTGCAATGCATTCTGCAAGTTCTTGATCCAAATCGACCAATTCAAAATAGGGCTATGATTTTGCCTATGTCCGCAGCTTTTGTATAATTTTGCGAACTTCACAACTGGACAGTTCTGATGCCTCTTCATAAAATTTTTTCTGTGCTGCTTGCCTCTTAAAAACTTTTGGCAATGTGTACAGCCAGGAAACAACACCTTTTCTCAAACATGAATGTGAAGGCGTGTTCTTATATTATTTATTCAAGTGGCGTTTAATACTCCACCACCATCTCTTCACTTCACCACAAGCAGCCACTTTTTAAACAAGAAATTTTGAGTTGCCTTCCCATATTCTGTAGAAAGGAAAGATAAAATAGAATTACTGAGACAAGTAACACACATTGACAATCAATTTTTAAAAATACATAAATAAAACAACGAACATAATAAACTATAAACAACGAGAAACTAGACACATACCCGACACAAACACGCAACAACCAAGATACACAAGACAAAACCACCAAAAACACCACATAATAAACCCAACATAAGAGAACACACAACCCAATCAAAAATAGAAAAAAAAACCCCAACGAGCCCGACCCCCATCCACCCCTGCGCATCACCTACACCCGCGCTGCACACACCCCCCCACTCCCCCACCCCCTCACACACCACCCCCCACACCCCCACTTACTCTCTCTGGTGATGTCCCACCACCACCTCGCACCCCGTCCTTCCCCCACCCCCCTCCCCTCATTCCCACCCCCACCCCACCCCCCACCTAACCACCACCGCCCACACCCCACCCCCCATCCCTCCCACCTACCCACCAACACTACTCCTTAACCCCCCCCGCACCCGCTCGCACCCAGCCCCTCCGCCCTCGCCCCCCATCCCCCCCCTACCCACCCTCCCCTCCCCCCCCCCCCCCCCCCGCCCCCCCCTGCCAGACCCACTCATCTCCCCCCTTCCACACGCGACATCCCCTCCGCCACCCCTCCCCTCCCCCCACCCCCCCCCCCCCGGCCACCCCGACCAAAAAGAACACTAATATGTCATTCAATACATTGAGGAATAGACAAGCTAGGCTGATGAATCCGTTTACAGGCATTAACTCAGAGGGGATCTTATCCCCGACTCCAAGGCCTCGGCCCCTCAACATCCAACCTCCCGCGGGACAGCAGCGTAGCCGTCTATAATCAATCTGTTTGGGTATTCGCGGACCCCGATTTTGACATGAAAACCGGTGGAGCGTAATTTTACATCAGAAGCAAGTCTCGAGCCGAAGCTCGCCTCTGACAACTTTATAAAGGTCTTTTTTATTGAAATCAGAAGGTTTGAAAACCCCGAAAAAATCGCCAAATATAGTGAATTTAAATTTTCACAACTTTTTTAGCACTACTTACGACATTTTATAAAGCAGTCTATCACTTAGGAGGGACAGGTCAATAGCGAGACACGAAACCTTTTTTTGAATTCAAGTCGAAAAATCGGACTTGTAGAACAAAGTTACAAGCCTTTAAAGTTCTTTGGAGTCTTTTATGGCCTGGAGACGAAGGCCATCTCCTGGCTAACCTTCTAAGTCTGAACGGCTTAGCCTGATATCCAGCCAATGAAATCTTTCTAAGTCGGTTTCTTACAGAAACTCGGAAATTTGGAAATGTCCGAAGGCTATCATCGGAGCTCAGAGAAACGACCTACCTTTTGACAATTCGATATCTCCTCTAAATGAAAAGTCATCTGGTCGGTCCCATCTTATATAGTGTGTGGCGATCAGCTGATGACGTAATACCCCATCATCCAAACACTAAAAACCCGCTATCTCCGGTTCTAGTGCTCCCGATTGAGCTGGAAATACACCATTTCCATGTAGAATTTGACGCTGAATCCGAATCTGGCCTCCGTTTTCCCATCCGATGCTTCGTTTTGGCTCTACAGTAGGCAGCCATCGCAAAAATTCTAACTCTGTCGCTTTTTCGAAAAATGTTGAAAATTTTTTCTCTCCGATTGACTTGAAACTCACCATACAGATAGAGAATTTCACGCTGATTCCAAATCTGAAATCCGTTTTCCAATCCGATGCTTCGTTTTGAAGCTAGAGCCCAAAACGTCCCAAATTCTAACTCTGTCGTTTTTCGCCAATGTCCCAAAATCTTAAATGGCGTCTCACATCTAAACGAAGACAGATAGGAACAAGCCGATTCTTTCAGTGAATTTGTCTCACTCTTAGCTTTCAAACAAGCTATGGCACGACAAAATCCGTCCACTGGAAGCCAAAATCGAAGCGAGCTGTCCAGAGGGGGGGGGGACGTCAGCGAAAATTTTTTCTCTCCGATGGCGTTCAAATTCACCATACCGATGCAGAATTTCACGCTGAATCCGAATCCGGCCTCCGTTTTCTCATCCGACCACTCCTTCCACTCGAAACAGCCCATTTTACAACCCAACATTCAGCACGAAAAACATCACACACTATAGCCTCAAGACTAATCCTGGCGGTCGCCCAAGTCCACCACGACACTCTATCGTTCCAGAGGGGGGGGACGTCAGCGAACAGTTTGTGAACGTGGACCCACCTGGCCGGCACACCACGACACTCTGTCGTTCCAGCGGGGGGGGGAGTCAGCGAACAGATTGTGAACGTGGACCCACCTGGCCGGCACACCACGACACTCTATCGTTCCAGAGGGGGGGCGCGCCGGTCGAGTGTTTGTCACTTGCTTACTACTGTCGCTGTCATTGTCAGTAGAATAAATACGCAAGGTTATATCAAAAGGAAAAGAGGCGTCAACTTTCAAGAAAAAGTGAATCAATTTACTTTACCAAACGATCAAAGTTGACAATTGATAGACACCATAATTCTATAAGTAAATATTTAATGAAATACAATCTGAAGGATTCAATCCACATAGCGGCAGTCGATGACGAGCGCAATGCAGTGAAACAGTGAAGCCTATCACTGACTATATTTGCAGACAATTGAGGAAAAATACATATACATGCATTATAGCTAGATTTCTCGAAATTAAGATGTACATGTAGAGAGAGGTCGGCAACCTAAAATAGACCACGAGCAACTGGATCAGGTGTAGGTGTGAGCTACAATCCCAGGAGTAGCTAATAGATGCAAATGAAATTTTATTGTAGCTAATATAAGCATATCGCGACGCATAGCGTCAGCTTATATTGAATTGCATGTGATTGGATAATCTGACGCTCCCTGATTGCCTCTGTTTTAAAAACTATTTACTCTTTTAGTTTGACAAAAACTGCTGGAAGAACTCGTGGGTCGCACATGAAAGTAGTTATGAAAAGGACTTGCGGACCGCAGGTCACCGACCCCTGACGTAGAGAAATGATCAATCCCTGTTCGCATCTGACATCTTTATTTTCTTTTGAGCACTAGATCGAATGATGCGCCGCATCCAAAATCTGTAGCCATGCGCTATTAAGTGGAATGGACTACTGACAGTTGCTCGTATTACGGTTTGCAAAACAGAGGTAGTAGGTGACATTCCAGCTCCGAGTGCTGCTAGAAAGAATCCGTCGAATCCCATATTAAAACATAAAATTGATACTGTATAAGTTAGACCATTAATAAGCATCCGCAGTATCCATTAATAAGAGTAAGTGAACAATTGTTGCATTTTAATCATAAAGCAAAATGAAAATGCAATTGATCAATCGAGAGAAGTCTTGAATATGATTTTCAACAAGAGGAAGTGCAGATGCAGTGTCCATTAAAACGGTCACAATAAGCAGAAACGTTATCATGTTCACACTTTTGAGCAATTATGGATGCAGTTTATTGATCATTGATTGTATGAGTGAGCATAAATATTCAAAAAATCTTCGAAATTCTGAAACACGCCGATTTCCACAGTCTTGGTTGAATTATAACACGCCGGTGTCCGGAGAACACAGAGAATCAGGAAGAGGTTCTTCCAACAATCTCAGTCATCATCAGCATAGGTGCTGCTCTCTGCCTCTATGTGACCGGAAATTTTGATGGTCACCATCCCCTTGCTATGACCTCTATTGGGTCTAATATAGTCTATGTCATGATTGAATTCTTGATGATGAAAGCCTAGGTCATATCAAATCAATTTGAATCAATTCGAGTAATTATATATCAGCCCTCTATTACATCAGAACGAAGTTGAGATGGCACGTACCAAGCAAACTGCACGAAAATCCACTGGCGGCAAGGCCCCACGTAAGCAGTTGGCCACTAAGGCTGCCCGCAAGAGCGCCCCAGCCACCGGCGGTGTGAAGAAACCACATCGTTACAGGCCCGGAACTGTCGCCCTTCGGGAAATCAGAAGGTACCAAAAGAGCACTGAACTCTTGATCCGCAAGTTGCCCTTCCAGCGACTTGTCCGTGAAATCTCACAGGACTTCAAGATCGATCTGCGATTCCAGAGCTCCGCTGTCACTGCCCTCCAAGAAGCATCTGAAGCTTACTTGGTCGGTCTCTTCGAGGACACTAACGTGTGCGCCATCCACGCTAAGCGGGTGACCATCATGCCCAAGGACATCCAACTTGCCCGCCGTATTCGCGGAGAACGAGCTTAAACGAAAACATCGGAACACCGCAAGACTTTGACCGGTTGGGCCGGTCTGAATGGAGGCCAGAGAGGGGCTGGTGCGAAAAGGGCACGTGTCATAGGGTGAACGGTTAAGGTTCTAGACAGCTTCAACTCTGTTAGTAAGACTTTCAAGAAATTGAAACTGCTGTATTGTTATGAAATATGGACATAGTAACAATGATTCGTCGCAAGACAGTAGCGAAGTAATTGAGGATGATCTCATGATGAAATTAATAATTCGGAATGTATGGTAACATCAGAAAAAATGCGTATTCACTATCACTATTTAAGATTGGCCTTATTTTATTGATTTCTATTATCTATCATGATTTAGTTAGGATTGTGAATATTCGTAATTACCCTGAGAATAACTGACGATTGACGGTATTTTTGAAAACACTCTTGGCCACTTTCTCTGGTTGTAGCAATCCTGAAGTTTCACTGATCGCCATAGTTTCGGCTGGTTTTCCCGCATTTTCAAGCTCATAACCAGGAGTAGCTGTATCAGGGGGAAAGGCAAGCGTTACTGAGATACCATCTCGGAGAAGCTCCCAATATAGCGTCTCTGCCAATTCTCGGAGAGCGAATTTGCTTGCACAATATCCTGTATATCCGAACACTCCCAACTAAATGCAAAGTAAACGTAATGAAAGTAGGTGTATATTCATTTCACTTTTGAATTGATATAAGTTTGATTTGAAGTTACAAATCATTATGTCAATGACACATGTTTTCACAATGACAATTCTTGATGATAATCATATCAACTAAAACGAGTCGATGTTATATTTTGATAGCAGATGAAACTGTATGCAAAGTAAATGAATACGGAGAATGAATAAAATATGCAGTGTTATGACGCCGCAGAAACATGGACATGGATCCTCACAGATAAAAAGGAAAAATTCCTTAAAGTCACTCAAAGAGCAATGGAAAAAAGAATGACCGGCATTAGACATCACGTCACGTCTCAAATGAAGAACTAAGGAAACGGTCAATGGTCAAAGACATACTAGATGTAATGTATAAGTTGACGGAGGGAAAAACCACGGTTTAACGATGTTGTTTATTTTGCACACCGGATACAAGTTTTGACCGCTACTTAGGTCCTGGTCACGCCAACTGACGGATCAAGCCAGCCCTGAGCACATTTCACACAAGCGAGATAGATAAAATCTTCAGATAAACGTCACCAAAGTTGCACGTGCAGTAGATATTAAAATAGAAATCAAAGACATATAGTCACTTAATGCTTGCTACTGACTGAAACAGCAGTAGTATGTATAAATGTCTAGAAATACCACAGAATGTGAGTCACAATTTCGAAAGCAAGTGTCTCCAAGTGTCTTCCACTACACATTTAACTCTATTTGAGGAGCTTGACTTCTTCGCAGGGATGCGGAGTCGGAGTCGGAGTCCCGGAGTCCTATAATTTCTGCTGGAGTCGGAGTCCTATCAAAAGATAGGACTCCGGATTCCGGCTTATAACTAGACTCGAAATATAATACAAACAAATTATTTATTCTCGTGCATATAGCTGTCAGTCTTGAAATCAACTTTCTCCGTCAAACAAAAGTACGGAGACAGCAGTGCATGCAAAGCTTGAAATAGTTGAGGGAATGACCCGTGATAGTGAAAAAGGATTGTCTTTTCACTCGGTGATTTAGTAGAGAAGACAAGCCTTCCTAGCCTCGATGACACCTACGCGCCAAAGGTCACATCAGAGACTAAAATGAAATACTAGTTTGTTTGAGAACATTATCCTCTTACCCTCACGTTCATCGTGTGTGATGGGTCCTCTAAAGCGCATATTAAAATCGAAAGTGTACTCATTTTTTGAGAAGGATGGGATTTTCCCGCCTGGTAGAGACTGGAGAAAAACCGTGTGAAGCACACATCAAGAAGATGGGAGGAGCCGATCGTATGCATCCAACTGAAAGCGACATCTGATGAACTTTCATCGAAAATGATTGATAATTGATACAGTAATGATCCCTAAAAATAGGTTCAGGTAAGCCTATAAAGATCTACATGATGTAGGCTACCAGTTAATTTTTCAAAAAGGCAGGCTTTATATATTGGCTCCGGAGTCGGAGTCGGAGTCCTATCAAAATGATAGGACTCCGCATCCCTGCAGTTCCTCGTCCACCACGACTCCTTGAAAACACACTTCTTATAGAAAGGCTGCTCCTTCTCAAGGGTAGTCGCCGCCTTCCAATCCATGATGTGACTGGTCTCTTTTACGTGTGCAGCTATCTCCGAGTATTCATTATTCCTATTCTTCACCATCCTTTTGTGCTCCTTGATCCTCTGCTCCAAAATCCTCCCAGACTCGCCATCGTATGTCCACTGTCAGTTCTCGCATCCAATTTTGTATATTTTGTATATTCTGGTAGTTCTCGCATCCCAAACCTACTTTTTCCTCCTGACGTTTTTCCACCAACCGGTCAGCCAACCTGCGAACCGGCCTGCCTGTCACTCCCCTCCCCAGCTCACCAAGGATTGTGGATATCCTCTTCTAGACCCCTGGGTAATAGGGTAACGAATATCTTGGGCCGTCGAACACCATCCTCCTTTCACGAACCTTCCCCACGACTAAGAGATCACTTCTTCGGTAATCCCTGCGTGATAAATCGCGCCTGATTCTTCTGCGTTCTTCTTTCTTCTCCCCAATTGAACAAATCTGGTCCACCTCCGAGTCGAGAGAACCAACAACTCCACGAAAGACCGATCTAGGATGACAGGAGCTCCTCTCTAAATAGCTGCTGCGGAGCGTGTCCTTCCTGAAAGCGGCCAATGCCACTCCTTCATGGTTCCTCCTTATCGCGATATCCAAAAACGCTTTCCTGTTCCACCGTGAACTTTTTGGAAGGCCTTAAGGAATTGAAGAAATTGAGATAATCCTGAACATCCTTATGATCTCCTTTAAAGCGTGCCAATATATATCCCCACATCAGGAACTCGCAATCCTCTCAGTAACCCTTCACGTAACGCCATTTCCTCAAAGTGAAACATGCATATATTGGCCACCACAAACACTTATACTGATCCCCATTGCTATCCCGTCATTCTGGATGTATACACTGCCCTTGAAGACAAAATAACACCTCGTGAGGTAGAACTCGACCAACTTAACCATTTCCTCCACTCGCAACTTGGATCTTTCTGCAACAGAGGGATCCTCCAATAATCGGTGTCGAATGACTTCCAAGCTCTTACCAACTGGTATGCTATTGAATTGAACAGACTGTCCACATCGTAGCTGACCCATCCACGAAATCTTCAATTCTCTGTATCTTGTTTACGACGTCGGCTGAATTTACTACATATTATGAACTTCCATCCTTACCATACGGTGCAAGAATATCGGCCAAATATCTACTGATCGTGGCAAATATTGTCCCAACCATGTTTGCCATTGGTCTCAACGGGTTGCCTGCCTCGTGAACTTTAGGATTACCAAAAGTATAAGGCCTCTGGAAATGGTCGGACAAATCCTGTTGTATTCTCCATAGCCAAGTCTTCCACATCCCTTCGCTTCTCTCAAGATCTCCGTCAATTCCTTTCCATACGTCGGGCCCGGATCCGCTCTCACTTTCTCATAAGGGCCAGACTCTATGAGGCTCCTCAGTTTCTCATCACATTCAGTCTTGATCATCAGCACCACCGCTCCACCTTTGTCCGCCTGTAGGATCTTGGCATCCCTCAAACTCGCCAAGTCTTTCGAGGCTTCTCTCTCCTCTTTCGATAAATAAGACTCGTGCTTCTTATGGCCATCCAAGACCTTCGCCACTTTTCTCCTGGCCCCCTGCAGCCTCTCCAGCGCTCAGACCATCCAAAGCTGACTCCACATCGGCCACCAGTTCCTTGTAATCGATCTTGGCAAGTGTCATAGCAAAATTCAACCCTTTGCTCAAGACCTTCTCCTCTGTCACTGACAACTCCCGATCACACAGGTTCACGACCAGCTCATCGAATTTCTCCTCCTCTCCAAAGCCACTAGATCCTTCTGGAGAATCCACCCTTCTGGAGCCTCAACTCACGTCTAAATCTCCATTCCATCTTCCTCTTCAAGATCTCCTCGCGTTCACGCCATGTCACCACCTCCGAATCCACATGGCCCGCCATCCTGTGCATCAGACCATCACAATTCATCATGTGCTGAAAATAACTCCACCGCATTGCCGAAACTGATGATACGGCCTCCGACTCGTTCCTGATCTTTCCGATCGTCCTACCGATCATTTCCTTCTGCATCTTCCACTTAAATGCTTGGCAATGATTAAATGCTCCAGGCAACTTGAAACATAAAGATGGTGAGGCATACTTGTTCCGTCGATACTCCTTCATAAACTCTAAACGTCTTCTCGGCTTCAGTTCGTCTTCTCTCTCTCGCACAGATACCTTTTGAATATCACCAGACATCTCCCACCTTCGATGTCTCGTATTTCTTTCAATACGTGGCTTCATTCTGCATTGTATAAGTTGACGGAGGGAAAACCACGGTTTGACGATGTTGTTACTAGATGTAGGCTAATCAGCGCATCAAAACAACGGTGGGCAGGGCACGACATGCGCAGAAGTGACAACAAATGGACAACATACTCGTACATAACTAATTGAAGATCCTGGACTTATACAAGACCAAGAGGACGTCCCCTATCTAGATAGTGCGACCCTATGGTGAAGCACTACGGCAGAACCTGGACGAGGTCTTCGAGATGCAGAGAAGATTGGTGGTTGGCGGAGATGCGACCTGCACTGTTGGAAAACCAACAGCTGAGATTCGGTCATCAAGTAATCAAGCAGGTAAATGCAATGTCATGCTGCTTATTATTTGAAATTGAAGTTGCAAACAACAATTCACAGCCACTCAACCTCAAGTCAGACAAGGTTCTTTTTGATAATGATTGTAATAGTAACAAACAATAAAATTTATTTCGACATTCGATCCGATATATTCAAGCTAGAAGATCTGACATAATACTATATGACAAATCAAAGAGGATGATTATGATAATTGATATGCAAGTAACAGATTGTCATTACATCCGTCAAAAAGAGAAACATACTCATTGAATACTTCATTGATATTTTCTACCCTCATACCAAAATTTGTGCAGATCGGACACGAACTTTTTGAATTACAAGGGGCGATAACTTGAAGTGCAGCGAAATCAAGTCGCTGAAGCTAGCACCAACGTTAGCAACAACTTTTTTGCATTTTTTGACATTAAATATACTTTTTTGTCATCTTATGGTTGTCAAACGGCGTTTTTGATGTCAGAGGCAAATTTTTCGCATTGTTTTACATGAGTGAGCTGGTTTTCGTCTATGAGCAAAATGTTTGAAAAAAGTTGGTGCTAACGTTGGTGCTGACTTCAGCGACTTAGCGAAATTTGACTTCTTCCGACCTCATCGTCAGAGCAGAAAGCACTTGAGGTCAACAAAATCACTTCCCGACAACTCGTGAAGTGATGATGACTAGGCCATATCCCTTGCATCAATATTCTTAACCTAAAAAAGGTGTGGTTAGGTAGTGGTCATGGGAAGATTTCAAATAGCAGTGGATAAGATGAAGAGGGAGATAGAACAGTGCACACACGAGTAACAAATGCGTAGACCAGTCGAATTCAGATCAAGCTGTTGACATCGCTACACTTCACTTTATCGTCTCTAATGCAAAAAGTATTTGTCCGATCTGCATAAATTTTGCATGTGGGTAGAAAATATGCCAAAGTGCGTCTATCTGAATTTTGGTGACGATTGAGTCATTTTTGCAGAATTTAGACAAATGTGAAAACTTAGGGGAGATAACCCACAAGTACCCCCTCCTTGGCAGTGCCTATATCTTTCGAAAGGGTTTTAGATCTTCCTGAGTATTGGTAAGGCTCCGATATCTGATAAATGATCAACTGGCAGCAAAAAGGTTGTGATGTGCCAAAAATTATGAAATGAAATAGTTAGGAGTAATAACAATATTTTGTGATGTTCTATTTGCTGGAATTCATTTACAAAATAGTGAAGCTCCAGTTAGTTATCCAGGAAGTCTTGCACCCATCACTTGTGTGAAATTCTGATGCATGACTTGTTGCTGAGGGCTGCGATGTTTGATAATCTATCACCTGATAGGCCTAATTAATAAAGATTGTATTATTTTGAAAACCCAATCTAGCAACATCTTACCAACCGCACATCTTTTGCATGGCAATTTGATGTCTCGAATATTTCATTTTACTCAACTGTTAATCTAAGGACAGTGGGGTTAAGTACATGTATATGCAGTGACAACATGGAGTCTCTGCAGTCTAAGGCAAAGTGTGGTCTAATGCTTCTGTGAATTATATCGTCTGGAAGCTATTGCTGCTGGCTGCACTGATCGAGCGATGCGATTGCACTGAATAAGCAAGATTCCGCCAAACACTGCTGGCGCGGAATCTCCTTGTGCTTGCCTTTTCTGCATGACCATTGTGATTGCAAACTCTTCAACAAACACATATGAAAAATGGGAACACCATAGAAATGATGATTCATTTGTCCCACTTTTCATCACAACTCGATAAGAACTCAAGATGAAAAAAACGTGACTGAAAAGTGAAATCGTCAGAAGTCTAAAAATCATTAAAAGCAGCCACATCAACGGATTCAAAATCATCAAGCATCTCACCTGTCCAGCCATAGAAGAGATGAAACAGATGCAACCACTAGCGTCTCTATTGTTAGCCGCATCTTCACGCATAGATGGTAGTAAAGCATGAGTAACTGCAACTGATCCAAAATAGTTCAATTTCATCAGTTTTTCAAATGTTTCTTGATTTCCATCCTCAAAATAGTGAGCTACGGCAAATAAAGCACAGTTAATAAGAACATTCACGACACCTCGTTATCGCACAAGTTGGGTTAGCTGACCCTTAATCTACAACGGAACCAATTATATTGCAACAATAATGTGAGCGAACAAAACTTCTTACAAAAATGTTCTTTACGATAACATCTTCATCGATTGAGATCTGTTTTCCAAGTAGTCAGTGATCCATAGAACAAAGCCACGGACAATAGCCGAACATGTGGCCCGGGGGTCACTCGTTGCCCAACACTGGTTTAGATGTTTTGGAACCTTTGACTTCATTCACCACCTGTCACATCTGCTTTGAACCCTTCGCAGTGTTTTGTGCCCACTTATGCTTCTCCCTGATCAAAAAGATTAGATTTTAGAGCTGAGTTGTCGATAAATCACGAAATTACGTTCTCGGCATGCAGTCCATCGCACAGAGTACGTATATTAGGTAGAGTAGTAACTCAGCATTTATTAAATCCCAATGAGTATACAGCTTCGATTTTATTAAATGAACATGAGTCGAGACCCGGCACCACGTGTGAGAGATGCAAATTTCTTCACTTTTGGAGAAACTAACACGAATCTGACTGATCATGATAGCAATACAGAATAAAGAATAGTATTCCACAAATCCTCCATTTCATGTCAATTTGGAGAGGCAATATAGTTTGTTAAATTAGCAATTAGATGGGTTGCCATTACTAAAAGCTCAGCTGTATTATAATAAGGTTATTTTCTCAAGCGCGATCATATCACGAACTGTCACTGAAAGAGCAAAACATCATAATGAAGGAAGCTTATTGTCATGGTGTGCATTTACATGCGTCCACCCGATTGGTCCATCGTTTGTTGATTGGCTATTCAAAAGATGTGCATGTGCGGTTCATCTCGAAGGAACATGGCAACATAAGAAGCCGGTCTATTATCTTCAAAACACGTCTTTAGAGAAGTGGCTAACACCAGATATCGATTCATGTCGTAGATAGGCAAGGAACTAATCTGATCAAGGCTTGGCAAAAAATACAAGTCAAACTGTATCCAAGTCAAGAGAATAAACTGAAGACTATCGACCTTCGACTGGAGACTTCGACATGGCTAGCTGATCTGATCTGCAGACTGAGTTATCATGGCTGCTGATGGTTGCGGTGGGGACCGCCCTTGCAGTGCTATGATCCTCATTCATTGCCAAATCTACCATAGTTTGTTAAAATTTTTAATAGAATCATACGATCCAAGAATTTAAAAACTTTTGTTCCCTGAATCTGGCTGTGACAACCAACATATTGGGCAGTGTTATTTTAAAAAGATTGTGCACAGAAAACACAGAAAGTAAAACTTTAAAGAGCTTTTGTGGACGGCTCAGCAGCTACACAAGGCATTACATGTCTGGTAGTATGGCGCGTGCAGGCTTCTGACAGGCCTCCACGTTCAAAGAGGACACCTGCCAGACAAATCATCACCTGTGCATCTATCAGAAATCTGCAATAGAAAATGTCATTACCTTATTCAAATTTCCATGTGAGCATTGAAGGAATTCATGACAGAGAATGATTCATAGCATAGCAAAGTCTGCAGATGCTGAATTGTAAATACAGTGTTGTAATTACGTACAATATTTACTGTGTCTTACTAGCCCCTAATCACTTGTTAGATCCAATGAAAGCACATTAACCCATCCATTATCCACATTCTTGCATTCAATTTTTAAAATCTCTTGCTGTGCATTCATAAGTCGCTCAGAGTTTCTAGCAACAATTGTAATGTTTGCTCCATGCCTTCGTGCTTCTTTTGCTAGCGCTAGACCAATGCCACTAGAAACACCAGTTATCAAAACATGACGTCCACGAACCGAGTTTGTCTTTGTTTTCAAAATTTATTGCAGTAGAAAACATCCAAATCCAACAAAGGCAAGTATTATATATAACATCGTGGGTACATGAAATAGAATTTCTGGAAAATTCAGGAAAGGTTAAGGGTCAGGGTAGAACAAAAAGAGAAGCAATCTGAAGTTAAAATCACAAAATTTCAAATGGATTTATTGAGCATTATGATATTACGGTTTCCCAGACAGACAAAACCCAAGGGATGTCCCAAGAATTGACAGTATTGTAAAAGTGGAAATACTTTCTGGATAATGATATACTCGTACATGTGAATGTGCTGGAATATGTGAGAAAGAGATTAGATTTTCACATACTAACTATGCAGCTTGCAATTAATCAAAAAAGGAACCTTAAAACAAGTTGCAGTGAAGGCGAAAAAATAATTGCAACCTAAATGGTGCTCTCTGTATTCAGTTGTGCACTCTGAAATTGGAGACAGACTTTTTGTGGACATGTGTAGGATAAAACGCGCTTTTCAATCCATAACAGAGTACAAATTCTTCTAGCTGGTAACATAAATTTACATTTTCGATCATTGCATTATCGATTAAAGGTTTCCGGTCCAATGCATTTTCTAATCCATTCTATTAAATGCGAACATTTTATGTTTACCTTCGTCATACGATCTATGAGTATGTAAACACGTAAGTGATAGGCCTAGTATTGAGATCAATAATAGTGTGTTCAATTCAATTCAATTCAATTCAAATATGCACTATATTTAGAGTGGCATTATGCTACGAGGCTTCAAGGCCACTTTACAATTTACAATATAAGAAATAGAAATAAAAGAGATACAAAGGAAAGTCATTTATAGGTAAGATCGATAAGGTATTTCTTCACTTGTTTCTTGAAGGAACGCATATTGTCAATCGCTCGCAAGTTCTGGGGAAGTGAGTTCCAACTCCTCGCAGCAGCTACCGGAAATGATCTACCACCAAAAGTTGGGCATCGATAAGATGGGACCGCAATGCAGAATGAATCTGCAGACCGCAATCGGGATCTTCCAGGCATAGAGGAGACATCCACCAGGGAGCAGCTGAGATAATCAGGAGCACACTCTCGACGACAAGAGAAGGTCAGAACTGATAGTCTATAAGCAATACGTTGACGAATAGGCAGCCACTGTAATTCATTTAACAAAGGAGTTATTGACGAATAGCGGGAAGTGCCGTAAATCATACGGGCGGCTGCATTTAGCACAGATTGTAATCGCTTCACTTGTTGCTCAGGGATTCCATACATGACAGGAATGCAGTAATCCAACTTTGAGATGACCATGGAAGTAATCAATGTCAGGAGTAGATCACGTGGGATATAAGGGATTATACTGCGAATCTGGCGCATCATCCCAAAGCACGATGACACACATTTCGAGATATTTAGCTTGAATGAAAGTTCTGAGTCCAAGAATACTCCAAGACAGCGCACTGAATTTGATGGAAGGATATGAGAGGATCCTATTCTCAAGGGCGCTGTTGGGACAGAACGCCGACGTTTGCCTGAGTGACACCATAGAAATTCAGTTTTCTCTGTATTCAATAGAAGACGATTTGCACTGCACCATTGAACAACATCATCTAGACAACATGCCATCTCGGCAGCTAGATCATCAGTCGCATTTGGCGAACACGCTCCATAAATCTGCACATCATCCGCGTAAATATGCAACTTGAAGTTATGATCACGAACCACATTGATAACTTCTACCATATACAAAACAAAAAGAAGCGGCCCCATCACTGAGCCTTGAGGAACACTCCAGTTCCACATCTTGGAATCGGAAGTTGAAGCGCCTACACGAACAGACACTGGTCGATCACTCAAGAATGATTGTATCCATGAAATAACTAGACCAGAAAAACCAAAGGATAGTCTCAGGCGTTGTGTAAGAATTCCATGGTCAATGGAGTCAAACGCAGCGGTAAGGTCCAAAAAAGCCAAAAGACACAATTCACCATTATCCAATGACGAGAGAATATCCGTGGATAATTTCAGTATCGATGTTTCCGTTGAATGATATCTCCGATAAGCCGATTGCACGGGTTAAAAACGTTTTCGTCTACTTTCCCTCATGCTTTCAGGTCGCATTATTGATTAAAAGAGATGAGAATACTGAAACAATAATTTGCATGACCTTGAAAATGACAGCTGACAGATGTGTACAGCTCATAAACGTGCATAGATTAGCATATTGAAATTTGTCACCTTATTAATTATGTCAGCTCAAAATGTGTCTTATATGTGGACTCCTCGCTTCATCGGGTAGGTGATATGTTTCAGTTATGATCCGCGGAAATATCATTAGCTGTAGTCAATTACAGAAGATGGGATAGCACAATTAGGGGTATAGAAAAAACTGGCGATTCGGTTAAAACGCTGAGTCAACTAATCAGTCGATTAATATTCTATATTGATTATTATGTGTAAGTCAGTCATTCAATCATTCAGTAAGTAAATAACACGCATATCATGAGACAATAAAAATAAGAGCAATGCAAAATAATGAAAAATCAAAGTGTGCATACGAAAGTCATAAGAACCACAAAAATAACTGTATAGATAACTGCAAAATTCAGAAATACAGCGACAATTTTCAGGTACGGAATTTGAAGTTCAAAACTTAGAGCTGTCGCCATTCATGAACATGCAAGTCAAAAGAAAGAATTTGACCGTCTATTCATTGAACAATGCGGTAAAGCATGGTGTCTTGAGCAGTGTATTCGAACGAATGAGAATGAACGAACGTGATATTTCTCATTTTCAGTGAACTCTGAGAACGAGTGCGTGGAACTGAACAAAATCAAGGAAATTAGAGAACGGGTGGAAAATATGATTGAACCAACAAACGGCATGTGAAAATCGATCAAAAAAGTCAGAAATTTTGATGCATTATTTAGATAATTCGATCAATTGAAATAAATTTCAATAATTTTAATCTGCATATGGATTAATAAGTATACAAACCTTAGTGTGTTAATCAGAAACGTGGATAAGTGACCGAAGAAAAAAATACAGTCACAAAGCGGCGCGCGCAAGCCAAAAAAGATCGCATAGATGAATGCAAAGTCATAGATATCGATGTCTTGAGCTCACAGTCTTCATCTCTATTATTCAGAGCAGGGATATATCTCATATTAATCATCACGTAGATGTCCCTGTTCAGAGTCGGTCTTGATGATACTACATAGCTTGCTTCTCTGAACTGTAAACTAATGGATTGGAGTCGGACGCTATGAAAGAAATCTACAGAGGGGACACGTTTTTAGATACAGGACGCTTGTGGATGTTTATGAATGCTTGACTTTTTGCGAGTTAGGTGTGCTTGTATTCGCACATGCAAATGGCAGGAATTCAGACAAGAAATATAGGCATAGAAATCCGACTTCTCGCTTTATCTAAGTAAGTAGGACTAGAATGAACAACAGATGTTTGTTGATGTTTGCAATAAGACAATTCATGATGTCCAACTCCCTGGAAAGAAAATTTTGGTCCGCTATACTGTACTATCGACCTCAGAAGGTGCTGGACACCGAAGGCCGGTCACGTTTTTACTGAAATAAACTTTATATCACTTCGAGACCGAAATTTTCTTTCCAGAGAGTTGGACATCATGAATTGTCTTATTACAAACGGTAAACTAGCCTGGTGCCTGGTCAATTATGTGTTTGCTGATGGTCTTTTAATAAGTTATTTTATTGAAATGATTTTGCTTGGAAAGGAAAATCACAATAACCGTGAATATTCACAATGTAGACTGACAAGGAACCAGTACTTTCTCATTGTCAACCACTGGAAGCTGCCATCGTATAGGCATCGTTGACATGACAACGCATGTCCACTAAGTACACTTGTTTTCATTATATATGTCCTTTATAATCCTTTCTTATTATTGATTGTCGGATTTCTATAAGGGTGAGATTTGGAATATTAACATAAATATTTGCAATAATTTGAAATTTATAAATGATGTAATTTAATTCATTATTTTATTCAAATATACTTATTTATTGATAATTTTTTAAAACGTTATCAGTAGTATTTAATTCATGACGTACAAGTCAAAATATATTGCAATATGTCAACAAATAGTAATTACAAGATCACTATAAAAAGGATAATTTTTGTTGCAGTTATATTTTGAATTTGCTGCTGCTTTTTTTTATAGTGAACGCGATTTTCCTGTGAATAAGAACGATGAGCGAAAGAGCGGCTTAAATAAATGAATGAGCGATTGAACGAGCTCAAATGAACCATTAGGCCGATGTCAAAAGAAATCATCATTCCATGACCGAATGTAGTGCTTTACTGGGATGCAAAATTCAAGGTCGGAGCGCAAAGAAGGAGGCAATTTTTTCTTGCGATTCGCGCTACAGTGCTTATATTTTTGCACAAAAGAACTATCAAATTTTACACCGTTCGAATGCACTGGTCCTGAGTGTGGCAATGCAGACGACGGGAAAGATGCAAATGATGCTCAAGAGAAAAAGAGAAACCAGTTATTGCCAGTTTGAAAAAACCAGTATGAAAAAACAGTCATTTGCAAGTAAGGTCAGAGAGATCATTAATGACCAGAGAGCTTAAAACGACGAAGCTATTTTGCCGGCGATTAGTAGTGCACATTGGGACCAAAACATGTTTTCGTATAGATTTAGGAATAATGTAACACAACGGATGTCCGGGATGCAAGCACTTGTTGTAGAAGCTTTTAAAAGCCGCCAGTCTAATTGCATAAAATCTTGTCATGTCATTGCCACAAGAACATTGTGCAGGGCAAATCAGTCGCCTTTCTCGTTTATACAAACTGTTGATAATATGATTAATTTCATAACTGAAAACACTAAATAACTGAGTACAATATATAATTAAATTTTCTCTTAACATGTGGAAAGTCAACCAAAATTCGTCATGTTGTAGAACATCCTTCAAGATTTTCAACAAATATAGACGTTTTGAGCATCTTCTTAGCAATAAACTGAAATGGGAATCCCATTTTAAAGTTTCATTCCACACAACACCAAGTAATTTGCATTCGCTGACAATTTCAAAAGGGAAAGGGAAATACATCTCAAAGTTTTTCTTTCTTATACAAACACATTTTGTTTTTGACAAATTTAATTTCAGATAATTCTTTTCTGCCCAGTCATTTATAGTATAAAATTCAGATGTAATCATTTCGATAGATCCAGGTACATCAGATTTAAAAATTGGACACACTTGAGACACGTCATCAGCATACATGATACCTTTTATTGTGCACTGTAATTGCACTAAACGTACTTTCATTACATTAATTTAACGGTTCTGACTTTTGACTTCTACATGTAATGTGCAGAATTCCTTAGAATATAAAATAGATATAGAGCATAGACTAATACACAATCAAGAGCAGTTGCTTTACCTCCCTACATGTAGCTAAACACACTTTTGCACAGTCATTTCATACACTTTGACAGTTCATACAGTTTGACAAAATTAGCGTATCGAAATGAATGATTCAAAGACAGTTGCTCAAACTATTTCTAAAACAATTTGCTTCAATCACTCCGAATTATGAGCATTCTGTGTGAGTATTTGATAATGTTTAGCCTTGATGGTTCACATAAGTAAACACTGCCTCATGGCGCCAGTCATAAGAACATTATCCAATGAACAATTAATTTGTCTTATAGCAAACAGATAAAGTTTATGAAAGGACTTGAAGTTAGATGACATTCAATCTAAACGACTCACAAACCGTTCACGAATGCAAATGACCCTGTTGCTGCTTGCAAAAATAGCGTCATTAGATAATAATTTAGTGCATTTCTTGATGTGCCAAAATGCTCCCTTCCCTGACAAATTTATCGAACTTTACTTCAGCATTCGCAGTCCTACAATAACAAATACTTATCTTAGAATAACGATAGTGATGAGGACTGGACAAATTCCGCATCTGTTCAAATAGTAGAAGTAGCTAATTAAAAACTGCCAGTATTAACAGCACAGTTGGAACCGCCCTTTTCCGGTGCAGTTTTTCATTTTTCGACTCGGGCCCGCTTGTTATCTTCAATTTAGAGTCCTAAGCCTAACATGCAGCCCCTCTTCTTTAAAGTTAGAAACCATCTGAATCCATTCATAAATTATCCTTGAATATTCAATCAACTATCGTATTTCATGGTTCACTAAAGATGGTCAGAATTGTGTAGAAAAATGTTCCCAGACTCGAACAATTGTAGTACAAAGCTTCCTTGGCAGCTGTAGACGCTGAGTTTTGCTTTACAAGCTCGAGACTGGCTTGGAATGTCCAAAAACTGATCTCTCCAAACTTGAGGAAGCATACCTAAAACTTAATTGCAAATTAAATTAGGATGCATGAGAACACAAGAACAAGACCTGCTAAGTAATGATCGTGTAAAATGGAGCGCTCGCGATGTGTGAAAGCTTGGTGCAGTTAGTTGAATTGGTTCGCAAATCGCGACAGTAAATTGCAGCGAAGCTAAGTAATTGCATGTATTCATATTTATAAATATGGCAAAAACCCAACCGTCAGGACTCACAAAGTCAAAGGTTCGAATGAATTAAGGGATGACGATGAGGAATGAATGATAATAGTCAAAGCCATCTACTTCACTTGATGAAAACTGAATGCAGACTTAATGGAGAGTGTTATCATCAATATTAAGGCAAGCAGTTTGACAAACTACGACTTGCAAACACATTTTTGCTTTTCTAGACGTAATTTTCGTTTACCCAATCAGAAAATTTCCATGTTGCCAATAATTTATCATGACAATAAAATACTGTGTCTCGCACAAATCTTTTATGACATGTATATGACTTGCACTGTTCAGAATGCGCTTGTCTATAAACCCATCGATAGAATCATCTTTAAGGAAAATATTATGCATGTGTATTAAGGAAGCTCATATCCCAACTACCAATGTCTCATAAAAAAGGGTACGTTATGATGGACATGGTTGCAAACCGAACAAATCAACCTCGATCGTACTTCAACGCAGAATAATAGAAATGTCAAGTTTAGGAGGGCATTGAGGGAAAATATCCTTAAAATCCAGGTCCAGGCTCGGTTCCCGCTATGCTTCACTGAGGCTACTCAGTGAAACCTACTCAGTGAGGCTACCTAGAAGCTACCATTGAACCACTTTTCGAAGGTGGCTACCATCAACCGTTAGTTGTTGGTGTCCTTTACGCCCTCACACCATGTTCGTTGAGCAACTTTTCAAGGAAAATGTTGCTGCTAGCGAAAAAAATATTTCTTGACTTTTTTCTTGGCTCTGTAGTTAGCTTAAGTGATCTTGCAATATAGATTGTAGATATGATTTTTATCTACAACTTTCGGATGATGGCGTTTGGGTTCCGTGATGAAAGTTCTTCCTATCATTTTGCTTAGGTGTACATTGTTGTCCGAATGTTGTGTAAGATGAATCCAGTAACTTATAGCTGTCTACAGTGTTATTTCATATAGTAATTCCTCTTTTCACCACTCTCCTAATTTAATCAAGGGCCTGCACTCCATCCTGTGTAAGCCTACACTGGAATGCATGCATGTTGGTTCCGTGGCAGAGAAGATATCAGAGAAAGAGTTATTTTTGCGCATTTTTGTTAATTTAAGAGTTAGTTCTCGTAATACTTACTACGAGTACAATGAATGACGAGCATTGGTAACTTTTCAGTCAATGCAAATTCAAATCCAAAATCTGACCAACCGAAACATAAGCTCCACCTCAAGCAAGTACGACAAGAAATTTTAGTTCGTAAAGAATCAAGCGTTGGGAAAAAGAAGAATCACTCATGGAAACTTGTTTCTAAAGAGGAAATTGATGCCTTTCTCAGACTGAATTTAATTGGTGGTACCGATTACTATATATTATTCTTATATCATCTAATTAACTTCTCTAATTAGGTAGCCTATTTACCTATTAGCCTAAATTACACTATCGTCAAATCATGAATCTGCGTTCTGACATGCATGGACAACCGATTTTTCGTGCGAATATGAGTGAAGAGTGTTTCAAGGCGATAAAGAGGTGCCGTCGAATGGATGATCTTGCTCGTCGTGACAGAAGTGATAGATTAGCACCGGTACGATATGTCTGGGAGATATTTCAAAATAGACTAACTGAAGTTTACACGGCGGGACCATCTTACTACTGTTGATGAAAATTTGATAGAGTATCAAAATTATCATGGTCGAGTGTTCGCTAATGCATCAGAACAAAGCCTGGAATATTCGGCGTCAAACTTTTTTGGGTCAATGATGCCAGTAACTGTCATGGTCCTCATGAAATAGTCTACACTGGCGAGCAAACAATAGAACGGCAGAGCAAAATGGACAGCGGCTTGTTTCCTGAGGATCTGACAATCAAATTGACAGGATCGTTTCAAAATGAAAACAGAAATATCACCTTTGATAACTGGTTTACATCAGTACTCCTTGCCAAAGCTCTGCTAAAAAATGAAACAATATTGATTGGGACAATCCGTTCCAACAGAAAAGATGCAGCCTACCGAAAGGTCGATCCAAGAAAAGTGCAAAATACCACATTAAATCAGATATGCTGCTGTGTTCATATTGGGACAAAAGAACACATCCCGTTCTCATTCCTTCAACGATGCTCAAGGAACCATCTTCTGCGATAAATGAGAAATCTCAGAGTCTTACAGACTACAACGTCACAAAATCTGGCTCTGACAACATAATAATAATAACAGTACTAATAGTAATAATATGCTATATTTCGAAGTGACAGACGCATGACGATTACTAATATTCAAGGGAGAAGATAGAAGATAAGAAGTCAACAAGAAGTAGTATCACAGTGAATCATTCGATGGATAAAGTTCTTTCCGTTTATCGCATTGATGGTCGTTTATTGCGGTCGATGCAGCCTAGGTCTGAGGTTTCTGCGATGTGTTGTTTTTGGTGGTAGAAGTCGATGAAGCACGTACCCCCGGTGCTGCGTTATTTTGTTAAGCAGTCTGTTTTCACTTTTCTAAGCTATTGAACTTGCGTTCGCCGTTTTGATGTAACCGTACCTCACTCCTCGCTTCAGATATTGTTCTATCCTCCTCTTTTCGTTTGCGTTCGTGAATCCCCACCAGGTGGGAGCAGCATAAATCTTGGTGGTTATAATTGTTGAGTACATCTGATGGAGTGTATGCTGCTTAGCTCCTCGACTTTTCATAATCTTCATTGCATTCTTGTTGTATTTTTTCAATATCCTGCTCACGTGGGCGTCCATATGCAGTTATGCAGTTTCTGTGTGAAGGTGACACCGAGGATTGTGATTTCTGTTGTTCTTCTGATGTTAGAAAGATGTGGCGGCTCCGTGTTGGTCCTTGGTCTTTGTATTTAAAACAGCTTAAACACTTGTGTTTTAAAAAGCACAGGCAGCGATGCAAAGTGTACACCATTTTCACATGCAGATGTAGGTACTTGCTTCAGACAGATAGAAACCTATTCGCGCATAAGTACCTCGTGAGGCCGCCATTTCCGTGATTCCAGAAATGCTGGAATCTAGTCCGAATACTTACTTACTTTTTACTTTACTTTATCCTTTTAGCGTCTTCGTTTCCCCTATGACTAGAGGGTTTGACGTTTGATCAACCGTCTACAACGGTTTCGATCCTGGGCGTCCTCTTCTGTCGCACCAATCCTCGTCAGATCATCTTTGACGTTTGCGAGCCAAGTCTTCTTCGGCCTTCCTCGAGGACGCGCTCCTTCCACCACGATGTCCAGTACACGACCAAGGGCTCCTTCTCCGTTTCTCCTCTTCACATGCCCGAACCACCTCAGTCTTTTCTCCGTGATCACTTCTTCCAACGGGCTAATGCCACACCGACATGCCACTTCACTGCTGGAGATGTTATCAGTCAGTGATATGCCGCACATGTAGCGTAGCATTCTCCTGTCGCATGCCCGTAATTGATGTTGCAGTCTTTCTGTCAGATTCCAGGACTCCGCACCGTAGAGCAACACAGATCTCACACAAGTGCTGTATACAGTGGCTCTGCACTTCAGCGGGATATGACAGTTGCGTAGAAGACTGGCAAGCTCTTTCCACTTCTTCCACGCTGATGCAACTCTTGCTTTAACAGCTCGCTCTGATCCGCCGTTGCATGCGAGGAAGTCGCCGAGGTAACAGAAATCGTACACTTCATCCATTTCTTGGTCATCACTCTCATCATAGTCTTCATGAGCGCTGCTTAGCACAGTTGGGGAGCGAGAGCATGTAGGACAGCGGAAATCGACCACGTAACAAATGCTTCTCAAGCCGCTGCAGCGCTTGTGGCACCACTTGTTGCATTGACCACAGAGGACCGAGTTGACGCCAACACCCCTTCCACACACAACGCAAGGATACCTGCCTCCGCGAATGGGTTCGCTGGGTTCCTTTCCGCTCACCATGTATTTGGTCTTCCCGATGTTGACTTTCATACCACACTTTTCCAATCTCTCCTTCCAGTGCCCAAACCTCTCCATGACTTCCGTCTTGCTCTCACCAGTCAGAACCAGATCGTCGGCGTATAAGAGCTCCCAGACACCTCCGATCATGCAGTCTCTGGTTGCCTCCTCCATCACTAGGATGAAGAGAAGTGGGCTGAGAGCGGATCCTTGATGTAGTCCAACGTTGATCCCGAACTCGTCAGATACACCCCCTGCGACGTTGACTTGTGATTTCGAACCGACATACAGTGACATGACGACATCGATGAGTCGCTCCGGAACACCTTGACGGCGAAGTGCCCATGCGACTGTACATCTGGGTACCCGGTCGAAGGCCTTCTGCAGGTCGACGAAGATGTGATGGAGTCTCTTCTTCTTTTCCAAAAACTTTTCTTGCAGTCTCCTAACGATGAAGAGTGCGTCGTTGCAGGATTTTCCTGGACGATAGGCGAACTGCGTGTCCCCGATGCAGACAATTTTCCTCATACGCTTATCCAGCATCTTCTCGAAGATCTTCATCCCGTGCTCCAGAAGACGTAGGCCTCTGTACTCGGTGCATTGGAGGGGATCGCCCTTTCCTTTGTACAGAGCGACCGTTAGGCTCTTCCTCCATTCTTGTGGACAGACTCCAGTCTTCATGATGTCGTTGAAGATGGAGTGAAGCACCTTCACCGCTGGATCACCTGCCAGCTTATACATGTCGCCTGAGACTCTTGTCGGACCAGGGGCCTTTCTGTTCTTGAGACTTCGGATAGCTGCTCTAACGTCTTCTAACGTGAAATCTTCGATTGGCCCTTCCACTGGTGTGGTGTCTTCCAACTCAGTTTCGTTCTCTTCGTTCGAAACTCTCTCAAAATTTTTCTTCCACACTTCTCTCACCTCGTCGACTTTCACATGCAGTGATCCGTTTTCATCTCTGATGTAATCTGTTCCATCGATGTCCTTCTTGTCCTTCTTCATTTGAGCTGCTACTCGAAACATCTTGTTCCTACCTTCCGGTGTAGATAGGTCCGCGCTCCACGACTCCCAGGATTTCTGCTTCGCAACAGCAACACAGCGCTTCGCTTCCCGCTTCTTGTGGCGATAGTCTGCTCTATCTGCATCACAACCTGATTTCTGCCACTTTTTGTAAGCAGCCTTTTTGTCCTTAATACTCTGTTGCACTGACTCATTCCACCACCAGGTCTCTCTTTCTCTCCCTCTGTAGCCTTTCGTTACACCACAAACTTCCTCACCGGCCTTTGTGATGCTCGTGACAAGGTTGGAGTAACCGCTTTCTTCGCCTTCTTGGCCTTCCATATTTCTCGTGAGTGCTTCTTCGAATTCTTTTCTTTTCTCTTCGTTCTTCAGTTTCCATATTTTGATTCTTTTAGCATAAGTCTTTTTCCTTCTTGTACAATCTTTCAGTTCTATGTCCGCTCTCATCAGTCTGTGCTGGGTTAGACATTCTTCACCAGGAATAGACGTGCAATCCAGAACTCTGGCTCCAGACATTTTCCTCATCATGAGTAAATCAATCTGTGTTTCTGCACTACCGGCCTTGTAGGTTATCAGTTTTTCTCTGTCTTTCCTGAACATAGTATTAAGGATTTTCAAGTTGTGGTTCTTGCACACGTTCAGCACAATTTCGCCTTCTGCGTTGCGGTTTCCGAATCCATAGAGGCCGAGCACCTCCTCGTAGCCGGCGATGTCGGTACCAATGTGAGCGTTGACATCTCCACCTACGAAAAGACCATCACCAGAAGGTATGCTGCCGATCTTCTCCTCAACCGTCTCCCAGAAAGCTTCCTTCTCGTCAAGCGGCCTGCCGATCTGTGACGCGTAGAAAGAGAATACATGCCATACTGCATCGGCCAGAACAAGTTTCAGACTCATGAGCCTGTCACTGTGTCGGTTCACCTCGATGACTCCGAATGTGAAGCAAATATTTAATAGAATACAAGTCGTCGTGAATTTGTTATATAGCAAACTTGACTGAAAAACATGTGAACATAGGACACATTCATGAACAACGATTCACCATCCATGAATTTGTTTGTGCTATCAAGACAATGAGCGAATTTGCTTGCACTAGACGCGAAAATCATGATTTTCAATGAAGTAGCTTGCACTATCGCAAACATGATTATATATTATTAGGATTTCGCATAAAAAATGTGCAGTAATTCAGCCGGCAGAGAAATTTCCGATTTGATATTAAGCAGAGTTTTTGAACGATACTGTGTTCAACAAAGTCAACAAAACATTTAGCTGGTTTATTTTTATTGGAACATGCAGGTAACACATGCATATTGCTTTGCATGTGATTTTGTTTAACATACCTATATCTAGTCAACGCTATCATTTTGTACCACTAAATTTCCTTTCAAGCAGTTTGCAGACATGTAGTCGTCAACTCCACATAAATGTCTTTATAACGGTCTATGTTCTATTCTGGTATTCATGTATTCAACTAGCACTCTGTTGACACTCACATGTAATGCTCACTGAACTCGGAAGGAGCTCGTTCTTCATTGCCAATGTGGCACAGACATGTTGTAACCACAGAAATCCGACATTATCGTATAAATTCACATTGTAGGACTAATCCGAAAGTGTGTGAACTTAGCGGAACCACCCAGCGGAACCACTTGCGTCTTTAAACTTGAATTTATAAATTACGACTGTGAACTTGTGGAATCCGAGCACAGATGCATGATTAGGAGGCCAACATTGACAAAGCATAAATTTGCCTCGAATAGAATCACACCGTAATGTAAGATGGTTCCGCTGGGTAGTTCTGCTAACTTCACACAAGTACATGAACAAGTTGCGATGCTACCGCTTCTAACTGCATTGTTGTTAAAAATGAAGCATACATTTGTGATCAGCACAGCAAAGTGGATCAGGTAGTGACAGAATAAAGCTAATTTACTGCGCCTGTCAGCGGAACTAAGAAGTTGGTTCCGCTAACTTAACAACGGAACCACTTTTATCTGTAAACTTCAAGTTTTCAAACACGACTGCGAATTTGTGGAATCTGATTCATGATCAGGAGGCTGAAATTGATAATGTAGAAGTTGTTTCGAATAGAATTTCAGTGTAATAAATAATGGTTCCGTTGGGTGGTTCCGCCAACTTCATACACGTCTAATGAAGGCAATATCACGTCGTGGACATATGTTGTCATGACAACAGTACCTAAACGATAGCGGCTTACAGTGGTTGACAATGGTTAGGTACCGACGAACAATCAGTGTGTGCTTCGTAAAGTTTTGTGAAAATTAGCGGTTATTATCCTTTCTCTTCAAGTATGCAGTAAAAGAACTTTGACAAAATGGTGTGTACAGGAATCGAATATGAATGCATAGAAGACATTTCAACAGTTTCTTGCATGGATAAGTTGGTGAAGTAGAAGTAATGTCAAAGCTGGCAAGCTGAGAATTATATGTATGTAAATTTGAAACCACCCAATGCATCTAATAGCTCAGAATTTTTATTGACTGCATAGTGAGCAGGCATAACCAGTGTACTAAATTTGTGCAAATACTTCGCCAAATTTTATTCTGCCTCATTGTACGTAGCTACTATTGGACACCACTCAAATGCTGACAATAGGTCAAAAGCAGACCAATTTAGAACATTGATAGTAGCAAAACTTCATGTCAAATGATGCGAGAAATTTTATGAGGAAGGGGTACTACATAAGCTTGCTGAAGGGAAATTGTTGGGTAGGAGATAATGTGCTTCATAAAATACTCATGTAGAAGAACATTTGCTCATCAGTAGAGTAGAAGGTGTGAATATAATAACTAGGAAAAGATATAAGACCATATGAGACATCGCTAGCAAATAAAAGTTTAGCCGAAAATTAATTAGATTGGAAATTAATAGGAGAATAGTAAAAGTAATGCAGAAAATGAAAACATAATATTGTAATTTACAAAAATGATGAAGAAATTTGGGAATAGAAGGAAAAAGAGGTAAACGATATTCGCAAGGACCGAGAGGAACAGAGGAAACAAATATACTCGCATGCACATTGAAAGAATGTCATCAAGCTCACAGAGAAGAAAAAGAGATAAAGTTCACCAATTACTGCATTTAAGATACGCAATCGATGACAAAATTAAGTGCAAACATTGTAATGCAAACCAGAAAGAAATGCATGAATGAAGCATTATGACAGTCATTTGGGTGAAATGAGATATCATGAAGTGAGATGGAAGAAGTGTCGAAGAAAAACTTGAGAGAGGTATCCAAAATGATTAACGAAAAAGTGGGATGTTTTACATAGAAAAGGTCAAACTTTAAATACTGCACTGCATATCAGACAGGATTTCGAGTAGAAGGAAAAAGCAGATCAATCATGCTTAATGAAAGCGAAATTGTGTTGACAAAGACTAACAATCAGAAAAGTTGAAAAAAATAAATGCAAACTGGACGGGGATACATAAGATTCAGAACAGGTGTAAAAACATGAAGTCGAGGAGAAATTTTGTCGTGGAAGGAAAGGAGGTTGGAAAAATTATATTTGAAACGAATGGAGATATACGTCAATTAAATAGAATATACATGTAATTTATTAAGAAGTTCATATACAGAAGACATCTTCATGAGAATTGGAGGAGGCTCACAAATTTTGACAAGAATAATAACTGTGAGGACAGTTTCATTACACAGAACAGAACACAAAAAATGAAGATGACTCTGTCACCCTGTTAGAAAACAAGGCAATAATATTCGTTAACTGTACGTGTGTGATGACATATGCTAAGCATATGCGATGCAATCCATGCAATGTAGTCCGGCAGCCAGAACGAGTTTCTGCAGGGAACGAGGCCGAAAGTGAGACTTTCACAGAATGATGTACACCCTATGCCTACTAACAATCGGCACGTCTGCCGAGTTCTAGTGAGTTCCTCTTCTTGTCAGACGAGATCAAAGAAAAACACATGTAAATCCAATGGGACGCAGATTGCAGTTTTTGGTTAAAATGAAATTTTCCATGCTTTCTCTGATTAAACGAAAAGTATTAAACCCAGAGTCATACTTTTGACATGGAATGTCTTCAGGCCATTTTCTTTCATCATCATGCACCCCTGTCTATAAAGCTAAACACATTTCGATTTGGCGAGCTTCTTAATGACAGCAAACACAAACATTTTGAGCAACTTTATCCACATTTAACCACATTCTCGCATACATTCCCGATTAGATGCATGATAATAGCACATGCATATCATAGGAAATGATCTGCATACATTCCATGCCAACAATTATTACTCTAGGCTTAATACTTTTCGTTTAATTAGAGAAAAAATGGAAAATTTCATTTTAGCCAAAAACTGCAATCTGCGTCCCATTGGATTTACATGTGTTTTTCTTTGATCTTGTCTGACAAGAAGAGGAACTCACTAGAACTCGGCAGACGTGCCGATTGTTAGTAGGCATAGGGTGAACATCATTCTGTGAAAGTCTCATTTTCGGCCTCGTTCCCTGCAGAAACTCGTTCTGGCTGCCGGACTATGTGTACACCACACACCCACCTTTAACTACGGCCCTACCTTTATGTCGTAGATTCTGTTTAATCAACAATCGCTTATGAAATATTTGTTTTAAGCATGATTCCATCATGCTTTGAAAAGTATGTCAACAGCATCACCCACACTGAAAGAGGAAGCCCATTATGTGAAACTTCATTTAATTGAGTGTCACGGACGAGACCTGTAGCACCTGCTGTGCATTTACTCATGTGATCAAATCATGTGGTTGTGGTCTGTATAATCATGTAAATACAGTCAATTTTTGAGTGAAGAAATTCAATTTAAGCATAATATTGCCATTTCAAGAAGAAATTAAATTATTCACTGATCCAACATATTATCTTACCCATTCACTTTAGTGCGTTCATTCCATCGCAAAGCTGCAATGATTGAAACATCAGTGAGATGACACATTTATTTAAGTTGAAGGTGTTGTCACATCACATTCTTAATCCATTACCATCACGAACATCAATTGTTGAAGTGCTAGGCTATATATGACCACAGATTTCGGGAGACGAATTCTCAAAATCTTCGAGCATTGCACTCTACGAGCCACGCACTTGTCAAGCTAAGCCGAAGGCGACGTGGACTCATGGCTTTTTGATGAATTGATACAACATCTACATCAATGGAATCAGTTGGATAAGACACAAATATTACATTATTTAACAGATGCAAATTGTCAGACGTTCCTAGTTTTGAATGATTAATCAACAGGAAAAGCGGACTACATGACAAGATTGAGAAAGTAATCTAGTTTCCGATGCCCTTGGTTCAGCGGCGTAGGGTGCCGTTTTGAAAAAGGTCTTCAAGGAAAACCTGATTATAGGGTTCACATGCACTACTTCAATAATTTCATATGCAAACGTTTACATGCAATACAAGTAATTACCGGTATATACAATGTAGCATACTATACACGGATATATGTAAAACTTCTCCTTAACTCAAACTAGGCTCCGCATACATTTTGTATTGATGTAGGCCCTCTATATGTTTGCACAGTTGCACATAAGAAAAACACTGCACATCAACAAATTGAAAAAATTAAATGATAGCTTGCTTATGAAGAATTCCATAATTATAATCCAAACATTGAACATACCAACGTAGATCACGACAACGCTACTTCGTTTTACAAAATTCATCAAAATCACAAATTTTGTTTTGATGAAAGTTCGATAAACAGATTTTTTCAGTTACTTTCGAATCACATGTCTTATCAATTTCTTTTATGTTTTCAAGTACTCCAAACGATCTGAAATTTCACACCAAAAGCACACCTCTAAAATCTCTGAAACTTCAAACCTCTAAGAAACAGGAAATGGAATCAAAATTAACGCTGATCGATATCAATGCTTATTACAATAGCTACTTTGGAATCAGACCGAATTACTAAACCGTAAAACAGCTGACTGATTATCATAAAAATCGATGGAATTAATTCACAACTTTACACTGAAAATAGGTATTCAGTGAATGCTGTGAAGGCACGCTACGCCACTGCCTTGGTTAATTCTCACAAAACAACTGTTTTCATTCATTCCCGACAAGACTCTTTTTCTTTTCAAACATTCATGTCGATGAGCAATCGGCATCTAAAAAATTGGCTTGCAGAAATGTGGTTTCATGTTGCCTATAAGTGCTTCACTTCCTACACCTAATCATTGATAAAAGAGATGCCCTAAATCATGATGCATAGCCTTTCTCAATAATACCTATATTTCCTAAAAATTCAGAGAAAGCCTAGATCAGGGGAGAACCAGATAAGTGATAATCAGATCGGTTTGATATTGTGAAATCAATTGACAACAACATGCGAAATTGGAAATAAGACAAGCTATACTGAGAGATTGTTGAAGCAGACATACACCCATTTAATTCCGACAACTTATGAATCTCAGCTGAGTTTTATCAAATTTAAAAAGACCATTAGAAAGAAACATTTATATAGACAAACACAGCCATCAGGAAAAAGTGCAGGCCATGAAAACTCCATTAAGCGCTCAAAACACGCATGCATATGTGTAGTGAAAATATTGTAGAAAATAGAATTAGACTGATCCTTTCCATATGTGTTGAGCATGCATCTCACAAAATGCACACGATTATGCCGATGGCCATAATTTTATTACATAAATAGTCAGAGACCTGCGACATCTGGGACATGCTTGTCTGTTTGTTGACCACTAAAAAAGGCAAATTTTCGACTATATTTTTACTCACTTTTTCAAGCATTCGTGATTCACCTTCTGCAGACGGTTTTTCAAAAGATGCATTTTGTTGGTAGCATGATTGATAGTATTAATCCACTGTATTAATCATTTAGGTATTGATAAAAAACTGTGGATTTCTCCATGGATTTGCATTTGACTGCATTTCATTGAAAGAATCATAGACATCGATCAACAACAACCTTAATTATTAATGTTCGATGTCTATGGAAAGAATGACGAAAACCAGCATATATCATGCTCATGGATTAATATGTAACAATTGTCAATATTACAATGCAAACTTCGAATATTTCGAGAAATTTCTGACTCATAAGCGAGGCTTCTCAGTTTCTCAGTTTTCCAAGTATTTATTAGAGACAGGACATTGGTCGAAAATAGATGCACCTATTTGATACTTCTACTGAATGACACCCGTGTTTTAATATATCAGAATTTATTGACTTTACTTTTTGCTATTTACGACCACGCACTCTTTCCCTTTTCCCAGTTGACTGGTCGTAAACGGGTGCAGGAAATTAATCGCGGAATCACAATGACGGATGTCGCTCCAAGCGGCGATTCTCCAGCCGCCCCAAGTCAGACGACAGTTAGTGTTGTCGAGCTTGTGGACTTCTGCAAATACCTGAGGAGGACTTTGCCATGTCTACTGGACGAAAGTGATGAAACTTGTGAACACTTAGAATCATCTTTAAAAGACAAAGGGAATGTTGAAATTCTGAAAAAATTCATCTGTGACGCACAAATTCCAGCTTTACTCGTGCAAAGGTTGTCATCGAAAGGTAAGGCCTGTTTTTTGAAATCATTAAGTAGTAACTTTTTATTGTTTACTTTCCCTATTCTTGTTGATGTTTAGACCTGCAATCAAAGCTGAATAGCCTTGCATGTCAACCATGCAACATTTAATAGTCAATGTAAGATAGTATGCTTTTGCAAGCTATGTAGATTGTAATTAAGATTTTAGAGTCACTAATGATTTTGAGTTTCTCCATGCCAATAAATGCGGATATTGGGCAGCAGGCGTAAGTATGTGGAAAATGGATAGTTTTGTTTCTCGGAATTCCGCGGGCCCCCAGGTAGTCGGCCTAATAATGTTTTCTTTTTTTAGACACTGCAATTAAATATTTCCTCCGGTTTTCACGTTAACCATTCTCATCTATGATTAAATCATTGATGGAGTTGGCCTAATTCTAGATTGAACGCCGGTTTTGTAGGTTGAGGAAGTTGAGATCTCAGCCGTGGAGATTTATTTGCCATGGTATTTGCAAGTTCGCACAAAATTTGAATGTAATAAATGCCGCCTTCTGGAGAAGGAATGTGACAAGTCTGCATAATTATTTGGAAAGTTTGTGATAAGTCTGATTATATGCGAACTCACAATTTTGCTCAAATTTCGCTGTCCTCGTGATGCACTTGAAAGCCGTTTTGAATCACATTTACTAATGAGCCGATTAGACCTCGCATCTCAGGTTGGAACTACCTAATTATAATTAACAAGAGGTGATTTGATAAATGGTTGCGACGTTTATACATTAGTGACAACGTTGGGAAAGCGACTGGCCAGGAATGCACTTAACATGTGCTTGTGCTATAATAGCAAGGGTAAGTCGATGATCTGCAGTCGACTCAACTTTTTAGCTGATTTGCTGCCCAAGTTCAGATTCCACTTTACACACCACCAGAATCGCATTATTCATAACATTGTTTACATATAATTTTTATATACCCTTTCTAGTATCTTGCATTATTCAGCCTACACTTCTGAAGGATGAGAAAATCGACATTGAAAAATTCTCTCGCTACAAAGAGTTAAAATATCACAATGTCATTCTCCGTGATAATAACTTGCTCTGACATGAAGAAATGTGATTATCATTTATTCTGATATGTGCTGTCCCTTCCCATTGCCCAATTGCTGAATAAACTACAGCATTTAATTCCAATATCCGAATGATGTGGCGTTAGGCAACAATTTGATTCATGATTCAATGTTGAGTCATGAGTTCTGTTGACCGACATGCCTGTGTTATGCCAATGCTCAGTTCGAATCAGCTATAATTTCGTAGGTTGGCACACCATGACCATAATTCAATATGTAGGCCCACATTGGCCTCGAACATGATAATATTCACACAGCACAAACACGAACCGCGCAAGGTGATAATAACAAAACGTTATATCTCATTTCAATGTGCCGAAATCCATTTAATCCCAGACATAGACTAATGATGTAAGCCTACGTGGGGAAGCTGTTACTTTATCATCGAATGGCAGAATTCTCTCAATTTATGGCTATTATGTGAATGTGAGAAATGCCATGTTCATAGGTTTTATCCTCTCCCTAGTTACCAAGTATGATGTTTATTGCACAATTTTTTGCGGTAATTGATTCCTAATGCAACCAAATGAGCCTAGCCGATTCCGATTAAACATTTTCAAGCAACTGTATATTTTGAGTTCTCCTATACGTTCTCTTATATGTATATTTCTCCTTATGCAAAATTGCATTCCAATGCGATCACGAAAACGACATTTTCAATACGAGAGGAAGGCGTTTATGAGGACGCCAGCGCGACACGAGCACGATCATTGTCGTTTTAACCTTTATTTCTGTGTCACTTTTGTATGCATCTTGTTTGTATGCTTTGAAAGTATTGCTTTCCATTACACAAATATGCTTTCACTTGCTTACAGATGATGAGGATGAGAACACTGATATCACGTACACCTTCGCTACGGAAGTTCTGTTTACAAATTCAAAAATGCAAAGGTAAGATGCTTCCTTCGTTTTGTAGACTTTTAGTTTTTGTAGAATTAGCTCTTCTATTAATAATTCGATGGTACCTATTCTGAAAGCGACCCATTTATTCATCTTTCTATTTTAAAAATGGCTCTATTCAATTTTATCATTTTTCGAGCCTGTTGTGATTCAGACTCGGATTAAATTGTACATTTACATGTGCAAATGCTTGAATGTAATGATGTCCAGTAATATTACAATTTTATTCTTTGAATTATCAGGCCACTTTAGCTTTTTGAGACAACACTGATTTTACTTCAATGTAGGCCTAATATTAGGAAGCTAACGCACTTATCTGATTTCCCAGTCACTCACCTATGGCCCTTTTCTATGAGCTGACTTTTTGCTCACCACGCGCCATGTTGGCAAGAAGTTTGTTCCCTATCTACAGTATGTGCTTATGATCACATCGATGACAATTATAATGACATATGCTCCTACGCTCGCTGTTGTCGTACATGAATGAGATGTGAGATGTTTTAGTATCCTATTACATGGAATGATCAAGTGACAGTTGATTACATAATTCACTGCTGAGATGTGATTCAATTTAGTTATCAAATAGTGTTGATAATTGAATCACTCGTATTTGGTGTTTTTTCTGATGTCTTCTATATTGACTCCTGAGAAATTGTGCTGATCCTACTTAATGATATTTAGTCAATTGCCCTCGCTCTCCTTTAATATCCGAAGATCATCGGGATACAGACATTTTGCTGTGCTAAAATGTTGCTGTAAAGAACAAGTTTTCGCGACTGTTGACTCGTGGACTAATTCGCAGCAACTTGTTATCGCGAGGTCATGGTCATGTACCATTTGCAAAATCCATGGTTAAAATTTTCGCAAGACATTCGCCCTCGCGAAATTCGCGGTGATTCTTTATTTTACAGTGTTTATTTAGCTGAGTTAATTGTTGGACTTCTCCTTTCTTTTATAGCTTCAAGAGTTGCTACTGTTAGTTAACTTTCCTTTGAACTGACCTATGTCAAGCACGCAAATTCAAATGAACATGAATGTGAGTGAAAAAGAAAGTAATTCTTTTTCAACCAACGATGAATTGAGTATTTATGCAGAAAGTGAAATAAAGAATGAAATGGCCGTATTTCTTTTCCGCTTCATCAAATACAAAATATATATGGATGGTATGAAAACTATATTTGCCTTTTTCCTTATGAAGACAAAGACGACTTTATTAGATAATTTTATGATACTCTTTTGAATCCCTTACTAACGTCGCAAACACAAACAGGTTTCACTGAATTTCACAAGCACAACATCTTTGCTAATGCTACATCTATTGGTTTTTGATGATTTTCAATCAATAATTGCATTTCTATCAATATCAAGCGTTTTAATTGTATCAGCGGGCGTATAATATATATGCGCAGTTTTAATGCATGTGAATGCAAGAATTTGCTATGACAGTTAAAAAGTAAGGAGATTCTACCGACGATACAGGATAATTATGTGCATGGTATTAAAATTACACAAATTTCGCATTTTCCTGTTTTAAGTCACTCTTTTCGGTCATAATGAACCGTAAGCTTCCTATGTGCTTATTTTCCCTGTAATTCAGATGTAATGCAGAGTATAACTGTTCATTAGAATTGTGCTTATTCAAATTCAGCTTCATTAACCAATGAATGGAAAGTCATAGTTCGGACATTACATTGACTTCAACAATTAGGCTTACTGCAGTAATTAATAAATGCTCATTTTAATTTCATTTCATTCCAGGCACTAGTCAACATCATGAATTTGACTATAAGTAATTAACATAAATGCGAGCGAGCATATGTAAATCAATATATATGAGTTAAATGTGAAAAGCAAATTCTTGATTACAGCGCTGTCTTCATCAAACGTGGTCCGGTTATTGAAGCTGATAAAGGTGTATCATCACAAATGAGAATCCTCAGTCTCAGCGACGGCTCTCCCTATGAGACATTACATTCCCTCGTGAGCAGCGCTATGTCTCCTTTCTTCAAATCTTACATTAGAGAGTCGGGTCGAGCTAATAGGTAAGTGACATGCTGGTACTTATGAATTGCCATTATTACAAAACGCTGACAAAATGCACCATGAGAAAATATACAAAGAAACATGTAGAATTGCTGTTACACATAACATGTATGAAATCCTTAGTTGAGACCATACAATGTTTTCTAAGATGTCAGAGTTAGATACGTGGAGAACAAATTAATGATACGGAAATAATTATTTTAAAATCAACAGGCTAAACACTCGTTTAGCCTATTATGGTATCAATAATGTCTCAACATAGCTGTTTCCAACATTCCTAGTCAAACAGTATGCTGGATTTGGCTTGAAATCCAGCAATCATAAAAAGGGAACGAAATTGTAAGTAATTGTTCTTATTATAGTGAAATAGTGAATTATTAGTTCTTAATGAAGTTCACTTCATTTTCACTATCATTTGCGTACGAAATTTTTTTTATTTAAAATCGTTTCATGAGACCAATGATTGATGCCAGTCAGGTGATCCATATAGTATAGATGGCTAAAAGAAAGGGTCCACAAGCATCCCCACACGAACATGGTTACCTTGACTGCCATTATAACGATGGAATCTTCCTTATTTTTGATGCGTATCTTGATAATGTTAGCTTCACATCTTTGTGCATTTAGGCCTCTCCGCTACTAGTGTTTCCGGATTTTCATTCTCATGTGTTCTCATGCCTGAGAGTCGGGGTCGTGAATAGCGTCCCACACCGAGCGTCTCCACGTCCGTCGTTGTCGAGCTGTCTTTGTGCCGTCTAAAATCGGCAATTGCAACCAGTCTTGAGGGTTGTCACTCCAGCGCCATCGTGGTCGTCATCTTGTCGAGTAGCACCATCGATTCAGCCTTGACACTCTAGACAGATGGCCACTCTCTTGAGAAGGATGCGCAAAGTTTCTGGTACACTCAATTGCCCCATTCTCCTGGTTTTTATTACTAAGACTGATTGAACCCGATCTTCGGACAAAGCTCCAGACTTTAGCGGCTCTTTCATGCTCTTCAGCATTGTATAGTTCTTCACAATGCTATCGCCGATGTTGCAAAATGCTGTATAGATCTGTAATTAGTTCGGTATGTTTGGTTCTGACATTGCTTTGTTGCTGAGAAGACCTCTTGCGTGTTTTTTTTTACAGTGGTGTATGGCTGATGGGGTATTTTCATACCAATTGTACTCTGACTTCGCACCATCCTCTTACGTAACCAGCTTTCTTTTTCACGTCTTGTCTGTTTTTGGATGTCGTGTTTCCCTACGCGTGTAAATGATCCAATTCATCACTTTCTTCACGCCGATATTTCAGTGCACGTCGTTGGTCCACTTAGAAACTTCGAAGTCCGAGGATGATTTGTGCTTCGTAATACTTGCGAGCCAATTGACACTGGTAATGCAGCACCGCATGGGTGCATTCCTTTATGGTTTCTTGAGAGCAGCTTCACAGCTCTTCAGACGAAATCTTACTGCCAGGCTTTATGAGATCAAAGACATTTTCAATTTAATCCAGTAATCATGTATGGGCATGGCTGGAACTCAAGGCTCCATTGAATTGAACCTTATCTAAATCAGTCAAACTTGAAGAGCAATAACTTTCATTAGTGAAGCCATTATCGATGACAGCTAATTGACCGGTCAAATCGCTTATTGAACTGTAAAGTACAAATGTGGACTCCGATGTATTTATTGTCCTGTCATATGACTTATAGTTTAACTCTCAAGAACTCAACAAACGCTTTGTGCATTGTCTTCAGAAGTAAATAGAACGCTGACATTGAAATATTGTTAAGTTTTGAAGCTTCGATATAATTATGAGCAGTTTTAAGAGAATGACTTGTAAATCTCAAATTTGACAATGATATGATGACAGCTATGTTTTGAGGGCGTCAATGGCAAATTAGAGGGCCGCTACGCGGCCCGACAATTTGCCATTGACAGCCCGAAAAATGTAGATGTCATAATCATTGTATGCCATGTTGCGAAATATTCTATGTTCTCATTCCAGCATGAATTTCGGCCGTTAATGAATTTCTGGGCATTATCAAAGATATCAGTCTTATATACATGGTATACAATGCATATAATTCTGATCAACTTAGAGGAAAATTAAATATATGTAACAGGGATCATTCCCTGTTTTTCGGAAACGAAGAGTATTGCGGCCGAATCACTTACTATAGGGAGTAGCCTATCCGAAAGTGAAAAATTATAGTGGAAAATCCATTTCTTTTCAGAAATTTTACTGTAATATTTTTGTAGGTCTGCTATCCATGTACAATGCAACTCGGAACAACACTCTACTAGTAAAGTGAAAATCTACTTAAGCACTGTTTGCAGTATGTGATGCTCATATTAATGTATTCATATAATATTATGACAGATCTTCATGGAGCATTATGTAAAATAGCTATCTACTCTAATTTCAATGCTCGAGATTTCTTACCTTATATTTGAAAATGATTTAAATGTGCATGCTTCATCTGCTTTTCAGACAAGGATTTTCAATGAGGTAATTCAACCGGTCGCATAATTGCGATATCTTGCTGCTGACTATGACATAGCATATGTGTTGCTAATTGCGAAACCAGCTTCTTTTCAATACTTAAAGGGCACTTTCATGCCTGATAATTATAGGTATTTTTCAAGCGTAGAGTGATATAATAAATGTTTGTCTTTTTATGATTGTATCTATCCACTATAAGGTGCTAATTTAAATCGATCTACACGGATAATTTGTAGATTCAATGCAATACCGTACTTCATTGCCAATTGTTTGCGTTGATTGTGGATGCTGTAGGCAGTTTTAATTTAGTAAAGATCAACTGCTCTGTTATGAATATCCTGTCTTAATCTGATGAAATGTGATGATAATGGCTTAAATTTGATTATACTAATAAAATGATTGACACTAATGAGCATTCATCACAATTTAAGTATGATCAATGGATTGCATTCGTACTCTATGTACCTGATTTGATTTAGAAAAGGATCTGATGGCGACCATTTTTGAAAGTGCCTATGTTGCATTCCTAATCACTCTGAAATCAGTGCATGTAATGAGTTACGCTTACATGGGAAATAGGCTATGCTGGGTCGCAAATTTTGCTATATGACAGAATTTGATGATTAAATGCAATTTCGTTTGTTACTTAGTTGCCGTTTCTTGTCGATCACATGGAATCATTTCAATAAATCCTACCTTTGAGACAACATATCTACACTATTTTCTTTCAGCAACTATTTCTAAATTGAAAATAATCAATTTGGAAATGACAAAAAGTCATTTTCTAAAAAGAAGGCTCTGTCGCCTGTTGTCTCAGAGGAAATAGCCCTATTGTTTCGATTTGCAGTAAACCAGACATTGATCCAATTTAGGATAATCATTAGATTTGCTAGTATCATTCAGGAATATGGCAGCACTTAGTTTGTAATATCTGTCTTTCATTTACACCTGGAAATGTACATGTAAATATGAATTGCATGAGCAGTTGATTAAATGAAAACCAGCGAATCAATGAATCGATGTATGATCAGTATCCGTCATATATTTGACTAAAGCCTTCTAGACGAGCTTCTCGATGTAAGACATACTTTAAGACAAGGGTATGTCATGGTTGGGTGCTAACTCATTGAAGCTTACATTTGCTTACCAAGCTAACGCTGTGATGATAGTGAAGACTAACAAAGATCTTCAAATTTTCGATGTCGCATCGCATAGAAATTAATTGTGAATCTATGATTTCCAGAGATGGTGACAAGATGGCTCCTTCTGTTGAAAAGAAGATAGCAGAGTTGGAAATGGGTCTTTTGCATTTGCAACAGAATATTGATATTCCAGAAATCACTCTCACACCTCATCCTCAGGTAGCTGGGGCTATCAAGCGGGCAGCTGAAGAATCGCGCAGAGTTCGGGTTGCTGATTTTGAAGATAAGATCGAAGATGCACAATTTCTTAACTCACTACAATCTGGAGTTAACCGTTGGATTAAAGAAATCCAAAAAGTTACTAAACTTGACCGTGATCCAGCAAGTGGCACTGCCCTGCAAGAAATCAGCTTCTGGTTGAACTTAGAACGAGCACTTCTTCGAATCCAAGAGAAACGAGAATCAGCAGAAGTTACGATTACCCTAGATATTTTGAAGCATGCCAAACGATTTCATGCGACTGTTAGTTTTGACACAGACACCGGTAAGTGATTAATATTGAATTTTTATAAGAAAACTTATGAAATTCTTCTCTGTTGATAATTTTTACAGGTTTGAAGCAAGCATTGATTACGGTGAATGATTACAATCCATTGATGAAAGATTTTCCATTAAATGACTTGTTGTCCGCCACTGAGCTGGAGAAGATTCGAGCTGCACTACAATCTATCTTCACTCATTTACGGAAGATCCGAACTACCAAATATCCCATTCAACGTGCATTGCGATTAGTGGAAGCCATATCTCGAGATTTGAGCAGCCAGCTACTTAAGGTATGAAGTAGCAAGATTTAAATGAAGTTCTTATTGCCTTCAATCAAATCAATTAAATGAGGGCTTCTATTTTTATAATAAAGAAAATTGATATTGCATCGGGTGAGATGAGTTTGAAAAAAACTTGTTCGGATAATTATGTTGAATTCAACGTAACTTCTGTTGATTTCTGTTGTGGTTTCTCTAACAATATTTGATTAAAGTGTATTGAATATCTAAATCTTAACTCTCATTTATTTTGTTTACTTTTCCATAAATCGTTTATTGAAATGCGATCGCTTTATAGGTTGTTATGCTTTAAATGTTTTGAATTAAATAATCACAATTCGTTTTTTGGGTTTTATTTTAACGATTGTTACAGTTACCCATTGATTAAATTCTGAGGTGTTTGCAGGTCCTTGGAACTCGACGACTGATGCATATACCGTTTGATGAATTTGAACGTGTCATGGGAGCTTGCTTCGAAGTGTTCGGATCTTGGGATGATGAATACGACCGCCTCCAAGGATTATTGCGTGATATTGTGAAAAAGAAGAGAGAAGAACATATGAAGATGGTGTGGAGAGTTAATCCAGCACATAAGCGGCTACAAATGAGACTTGATAACATGCGGAAGTAAGTCGGAACTGACAGGCAGCTTAAGTCATTTAAATATTTCTTTGCGTCAGATAAGAAATAATGTCGGATCTCAAAATCCTAGAAAACTTCGAGACTGGGTCAACTTCAAAATTTAAGAACGACGTAATATCTGATGTAGATTTTCAAAGGAAAGGTGTGAATTTCTATATTTCATGTAGGTCTACTGTTCTCGCTAAGAGTCAAATTTTTATTCATTATGACTCACCATGTGTTTTTATTTTGCAACTTGATGTAGATGCATTATTATGCAACGACCATATCATGCAGATACAACTTCATCTTGGGAAGTAGCTTCACATACGCTTGTATGCTGACGGTTTTCCGAATGTCATCTCAATCCAGGTCAAAAGCATCTTTGCGGTATAGTCATGGTACCCAGAGTTCCGTTATTTCCGTTATTTTCTGCTTTTTCGAAAATTGTCCTTTTTTCTCGTTTTTTTACCAATTTTTCCGTTATTTCCTTTTTTCTTCACATTGTCATATGTATATTGCAAAAAGCTACTGAATCTTGTTACCATTTTCGAGTCTTTCATCAATTCAAATAGTAGCATTAAAGTGAAATGCGCTGAAGTACGATGATAATCTTTCACGTTTTTAGTGTGAACTGGAGGAGGTTCATTACACCACTGGAATATTACGTATGCGTTTAGACATCGGTACAAAACTCAATGTAATGCTACTTTGAATTATTTGATATTATCTAGAATTCATTGAGAGCGAGTCTGCGCCACAGGACCGTGTAAAATATGTACACACGATCGTACGTTCATCTACACCAAATTTTTGTGTACTTCTTTTTTTATGTCATCGTAATCTATCATTTATTACAAAAGTGCATTTTACAGATGCATCCACATTTAGTGAACAATAGGTCTATGGCAGTGATACTGTACATCCTTCGCTACAATCTTTAACCTCATCGGACACAACCTGTCACCTGTGTCGAGCGCCATAGTTTATTTTTTGAAACACTGTAACTTCGATTCAATAATGGTGATATCTAGATTAAATTTATTTTCCTGCTTATTTTTAAGTATTATACTATCTAGAATTTCAGATCTATCAATTTCGGTCATGTCCACGCATTTACACAATTCGAAGCAATGTATACCTTTCCATGAGTCAGTACTAATGTACAAAAATGGATTTCGGAACAGACAATAATTAAGCTCTTGGTCTGTTTGATAGTGTCAGGCGTGCTTAGTTGTCTGAGAGCAACATTTTACGGAAGTTTCTTTTATGGTCACAACGTCAAAGTTCGTTATTCTACAGGTATGTGGCGCTGTCAGTCGAATAATCAAAGTCCACTCCAATAGAAATATTTACTACTTCGGTAGGATATCATCTACGAATGATGAAATTAATTTTTTCGAAATTTTTTAAGTTCAATTACTGAACATAATCGATGATTTTTCAATAGTCTCGATGGAACTATTTCGTTATTGATGTTCAATGCTCATATGCATTTCATGAAGAATCTGAACTCACTTTTAATTTGAAAAGAGAGAAAACTTAAAAGTGTACACCTCACTCATCCTTTTGTGCGTGCCTTTTCCTTTTTCTCCAGAAAGACTGCTGGGTAAGACGTTTGCTGCTTGAGTAAGGACTTCCATTTCGGTGTATCACGAGCGGCGTCCGCTTCCAGGATCCACACGTTTAAGTCATCTCCACTTGTTCCCAAGTCTTCTTTTGTCGTATGCTCCTGTCCTTACCATCGACTTCCTCCACATAACTTTTTCTGATCCACTCTCTCATCCATCTTTACCACGGGCCAACGACGAAGTCCTTAGCCTTCTCGAACGTCTGTGATGTTCTCTAGACCCATTGCCTTTTCCTGAATGCTGTTATTCGCTATTCCTGTCCGAGTAGGTCTGACATCACACATTCACCTATAAGCATTGCTGCATCCCTCCACGCTCAAGTCATCTTCATCGGATGAAAGCAACGGCCATAGACTCGCAACTTATAACGCATTAAAGCATCGCCGGCAAAAAAAGCCTACATATAACGCGCCCATTGGATCTCAAAGATAGGCTCTTCAGTAGATTGCCAACTTCTTGATATATATGTATATATATATATATATATATATTCGTATATATATATATAGTATATACGTCAGAATCGAAATATAGATATATCATACTGACTATATATATATCGTTATTCGACTATAACGTGCTTTGTTATAACAGTCAGTTTCTCTCCACTTCCTAGCAGATTTACACACTAGGACAATAATACGAGGAGGGGTGATGCCAAGTGCAAATACTATCATTTTTTTTATGAAAGTCTGCGAGTACTGTTGAAGAGCACTTTCTTTCCTTCATGTTGACAGTTGATTTGTAGCGTCTCATTTGTGTTCTACATGTAATTTCATGTGCTAACTGCAAATCATAACCCTTTCGTTAGATACTTTATGTACAATTTGTTTGATACACGAAATACAAAGTGATTTGATGAAGTGAATCAATGGGATTAGACAAGAAATATTAACAAGATTTTCAACCATGGATGGCTTCATATATTCAAATATATTCAATTCCCTTGCTTATCGGTAGGTGAGAAAAAATATTGTGTAAATACGATGTCAGACTAATGAAAATGTGACTTGATTGTTTTGAATTGCGGAGTGATTGATAATGATTTTTCTGGAATTTCAGTCAATTTCGCATTTACATCTACGTAATAAATTCAATTGTAGAATTGGGAAATAAGAATTACAATATGAAATTAACCTTTAAAGAAATATAATATAGAATCTGTCTAATCGTCTCAAAAGTGATCTATGAAATTCTGCATTTTGAATGAAGAATCATTTCATATTGTAAAATTGTATCATTTCCTAAAGATACTTCAAGGTGCTGTTTTGAATTTTCAATTCTGAAGTTTCGAAACAGGTCTTATGAATAATTCAGCCATCATTGCGCAAAATTGTAGAGATCGATAATCTCGCCATTAATCATGCATTCAATATTCGTGCAATTAAGGATTTCATCGTCTATTAAATCGATTGGTCGTCACAATCTATGTTCAGGGTTTTGATTTAAACGATTGTAAAAAACTGGGAAATCTGAATTGTCAGTTATCCGCTGAAGAACATGCAATCCAAGATATTCAAGTCCAAAAAATAGATCGCAAAATTTCCAGCTCAATACCACGTAAAAATTGTTTGTATAGCTATGCGTTCTAGAAATCTGAACAAATAAAACATTCATGCATTGATTAGTTACTGCATGTTATTACTGTGGCGATCTTGCAGTTCGATCTACGCTTCATGAATTACATTTTCCCATTTCAGAAATCATAGTCTCTAACTACAAAAAAGTTGCTTTACTTTAGCAGTAACAGAGATTACTTTATTAAAACTGTCGATGAATCGAACTGACGAAATGAAACTAACGCAATATCTATTTCTGTCATTTTGCTTATTCAATGTTGCCTCATAAGTTTCTTTAATACTTGCTCTGAAAGGAAGAACTGTTCAGATTGTTCTGTTTAATCAATAATTGTCCCTATGCACGAAACGTTGGAAGTTGTTTCGAGATTCTCTTACAGATATTTCTCTGCTATGTAAACGCAAATCTTAAAATTTTGTGATCCATGGCTCGATCACAACTGATCGACTCTGACACAGTTGTCTGGAAGCGATTTCTAATTTCTAATCTTGTTTGACAAGGAGAATTTATATATACATGTAGATTTGTGATTATATGCACTTCGTTCTCATATGGTGTGATGTTCGTGTGTTTCGAAATAGTAATACTGTCACAAATTGACTGATGCAATCGATTATCTTTTCATGAGTAACTTGTTTCCGAAAGCATGAAGTTATATATTTAACAATCATGAAAGATTTTGTAGATACATGTATATGCTGGAGTGTATGCAATACTGCATAATCTCATAGCCAAAAGCCGGAAAGGGAAGATAAATTCTATCAAAAATGCTGAAATTTTAGGAAAACAGCAGTACTTATTTTTAACTCAATTCTATGTAGATGTATACTGTGGGAAGGAACCACTGCCCTGGAACGTATGATCAAAAAAGCATGGAGTTCTTAATGGTTCATGATAGTCTGGAAAATCAACATCAGCTGAAACCTTCCATGACAGCTTGGTGTCACCATATATCTCATGAAGACTGGGTTTGTTGCTAGCCTTGTCACACCGTTAGTTAGTAGTTATACATTAGTCAGATTTATATATATATATATATATATATATATATATATATATATATATATATATATATATATTGATATATAATATATATTTATATATATTTTATATATATATATATATTAGTTCAACTGTGTCCTATTCGCATGAAAACGGTTTTGCGAATGTCGATCTTAACTTATATGTAAGTCAGTCTACAGAACAATATAACCAAATATCATATGTAGTCAATCAAATCAGGAGCGATGCCATCAAGCAACCCTTCGAGAAAAATTCTTTGCCCGTAAAATATCTTAATTATTCCCATCTCAATAAACACGGTATAAAGAGAATTTTCATATAATTTCTGACTCACCGTTAGCGAATCCTTGGTTAAAAATTCTCTTTTAGTCAATGATTCCAATTCTTCAACTGTGATACCTTAATGGGTTTAATGATGATAGGTCATCGAATAAGACACGTAGGCGTAGTCTAGTCATAATCTGGATAATCGCTGTGCATATCCTTATGACTTCATGAATTCTGGGGTTGATATTATCGATGCATTACAAAACGCATGAGTTTTGACATTTAAAGAAAACACATAAAAGTAACTAATTCGTATTAATAGGACACAAGAAGCGTTTTTTTTCTTCGTTTAATCACCTTACTTCCGTTAAAAGCAGGAAATTAAAATACCCTTTATTTCTAACTAATGCATTGTAGCTACATAGGATTAATCATGACCAGAGATATCCCTAATTGTAGCGAACTAACATGTTGAACATTTGCAGATGTAATTTGAAAGTTCACAGAAAAGTTGTTATCTTTATTATTAATTTGCTGGAAGCAGATGATTTTAAAGCACTGAACATTTTTGATTAATAGAGCTTAATAAATTAGAGGGGGATTTTGCCTAATATTTGGGTCTTATTCTGCGAAGTTCAATTAACCTTTTGGAAATAGCTAACTTTACCGATAAAGAATAAAAAGACACAATCAATACAAATGAATCGTTTATGAAGTTATGACACTTTTTGAAATATTCGTTTTGACTTAAATTGTTCAATGTATTGTATTCATAAGTTCTATAATTTTCTTGTAGCATGCGATTAATACAGTTAATGTGTCGAAAGAAATTCAGCGTACATAGTGTATATGATGTTAAATTTAGAATCCAGTTCGGCATGTGCACACAATGGGGAATGTGTGAGTGATTGGGAATGCGCTAGAATATATCGATTAAAATATCAGGCTAACAAGTCGATTGAAGTTCGATTTTGGGTTTCATAACCGCTTAAGTGTTATTTCAGGAGAACATGTATGATTGTATGTCATATTTTTGCGACAGCGAAATATCTAATTATAGTGTCTCTTAATCATGCCTGAACTAGTAAGTGACGGCACATCACAAAACACAATCGCTCTTACGCTGATAGAGACTACTTCCAATTTTGTTCTCGATTAAAGAAACTGAAATTCATAATTGATTTGATTCCAAACATACCATGTGAAATCAGATGACTTCATTGTCATTTTCCAGTCCATGGGGGATTGGACGAAAGAAATCCTGTTCGGATGCTCACCTAAATAGATTTGACATGATGCTAGAAAATAATCAGGAAATTTTTGATGTTAAACGTTTGAATTTCTCACAAAGCACTACTAATCCTTCAATGAGTTTCTTTTTTTACCTGAAGATGGTCTGTGGTTGTTGACCGAAAAATGTTGCATGCGATATCAATTATAATCGTGTAACATCAAAACATTCCTGATTCTTTCTGACATCATATCAAACAACATGGTTAATCAGGGTCTCTTCACTTTAAATAAATTTATCTTTGTTTATTAGGAATTATTGTGGAGGAGTTTTCACAAGATAAGAATTAGTGATCCTGAAAATATTTAATGCGATTGTGTCGTTGATCATCAAATCTCACTCGAATCTTGGATTTTCAATGTTAATACAAGTGTAAAGTTATTAATTTAACTTATTAATTATCTGGATTCTCAGCCTTACTTAATCATGCTATTCTCACGGACAAAAATATTGTTATGTATGATTTAATTCGCTTCATCTCTACTTTTGTAGTTAATGAGTAGAATGAATGGCTTTGAAAGAAAATAATCGCCAAAATTGCTTTTACGCAATGTATTTAGATAGACGTTCACACCCTTTTAAGTTTGTCAAATAATTCAATGTGATCGTTCGAAATGAACGCTTAACGTCAACGATGCAAATTTTCATCAAATAAAATGACTTTGCTTCGTATATATGTGAGTAGAAATAGTTCTTCGAATGATTTTGTTCTGATTTCTCCAAGAACTTTTAGTGCATCACGACTACTACTATCTACTTTGTAGATTCCGCCATCAGCACGAGCAATTGCGACAGGTAATAGTTCGTGTGTTGCGGCCAGCACCATCAGTTGCGAAAGAGAAGCAGGCAGATGGTGATGCCGCCGGTGATGATAGCAACCGAAAAACGCAAGATGGAGAACAACCATCTTTGGATGCCGCCGATGCCAATGCTATTGAAGAGGTAGGTAGTTTTATATATGACGTGCGTCAACAAAATAGTCAGGAATTAACTTCAGGGGGCTAACTCCATAATTCAGGAAGTTCACTGAAGTAATCCAAAAAATAATCTTGTTTTTGTAGCTTATGCAATGTTAAGAAATTGAGAATAGCGTGTTATGTAATGTAGACCCATGTATTTTCATATATTAAACTGATGTTTTTCTTTTTGCATTCTGAGAAACCAATTGCCTTAGTTTATCCTTAAGACTGAATCAATATCAGTAGCCCATCCTACGAGGGTCATTAAAATATAATGTAATAACGGATTTATTGTTTTCTGCAACTTGGGTGCATATTTGATTTCACATGAAGTAAATGGATTTTTTACTGAGTCTGGGTGAAATCGTGGAAGTGTCTCATGCATTCACAGTCAGCAGCATTGATTGAGATTCGAGATTAAGTGATGTTGACCTTTTCGAGTGTCTATTATATACAAGAGAAGTGGAACACGCTTAGCTACGTTTACTCGGAACGACGTGTCAAATCAACTCAACTAATGACTACCTTCTGGTTATTTTGTCTTTAATCAAATATAAACTGCTTGCGTATGTTATGATAGATTCGAAAAAGCTATTGGTGCCAAGTTTTAGACATAGCATCGCCTATGAAAAGACTTCAAGGAATGATGCAATTTCATATAACTGCACAAAAGTTTTTTTTGTAATCTGTAACTTCATGCAAGTAATTTGTCTGGAGTATTAGACAGGCACTTGAATTACGGATTTTTTAGCACCTTTTTCCTCATGCGCATAGTAAACCTTTCTAGTTATGTATCATTTAGTGTCATTTGTATCTATGCCTATCAAACTAAATTAAGTCCTTTGAAAAAATCAGTCGCATCATGATAATGAAGAGGGTGGAAATCATAATTATAATCAATTAAAGCTGATTATATAGTATGTACACTGAAGCGCTCATCAGAGCAAGTTGAGCGCTTTCTATCAACTTTTAATCACTGAATCCATTTTGATTCGTTTTATTGAGGTTTTCATGATAAAGTCGCTGAGGAAGCACTGATAGAATTGATATACAGCCACTGATAGCTAGGTAGCATCTAGAATCTGATGATGTAATCAAGAATTGGCCTCCTCATTGCTGCTCTTCGGCCTGTTCCAGTTTCAGCTTCCCAGATAATCGGGTAGCACGGGTTGGACCCTCTTCGTCAACCTTGTGTGGGGTGTTAAAGTTTTGACTATTAGATTCGTATGTTTTGACTTTGAAAATAAGAACTTTTATCTAAGAAATTTCATCGCAAGAAAATTTTTGCGATGAAATGTTAATCTTAAAAGAATTGATTAAATAACAGGCATTGATTCTTCCCCATACCCATTTGCAGGGATCGCAATTTTCCAGTTTTTTTGCGAAATTAATCTAATGTAAATATTTCAAATTTATGCATTCAACCCCTGGTTTTTCCCGATTTTCCGGTTTTTTTCTTGGGTGAATTGCAATCCCTGCCCATTTGGCATTGGATTATACTTCGCAGGTCAAATTGCATTTTATGCGGAAGTTCATTCCAACTTAAGAGATTGCATCCTTGCAAAAGCAGCTTTTTTATGATAGCTAGAAATGGCGTTTCACTGTAAAAGAAGTTGGTTGACAACTTCGAGTGACAGCTACTCTACACCTGCATTTGTACAGACAATGTACAGACATATTGTATTTTATTTATGCTATCGACGTTATCATCGGATGCAAACTTAATATAACAGTAGAAATTGAGCAAATTTTGACCTGTATATCAACAAAAGTATTTGCTTTTGTTTTAGTTATGTCAGATGCAACTTATGCTTTGTGACATCGTTATATGGACAAAATGAAAATTTCAAAATAATCAGAGATGCCCACTGTCGGTCAGTAGAGCTTGAGGAAATTTCAAAGAAGGATATATCGTCATAAGTACATTCAGTAGAATTTTGTAAAATTAATAGATAGTAGAAAAGCTTGATGAGTACCCGTACTTGAGTACATCCTGTCTTTAATTCGGGCACCGATTAATCACAAGTCGAGGTGTCTCGACTAGGTCGCTTCCATTGATCTTACAGAAATTAGGATTCTTTTTTCGTAATATTTTCTATGTTTCTTTTATTGCCATTTAAAGATCAATGATGACCGCAGAAGACATTGATAGCATTAGAGAAATGTACATACGGTTACTTAAAATAAACTCACTTAATATTTCTCTGCGAATGTGTATGACTACATGGACATAATTACAAGAATTGTGCGGTTGCTTTACCTTTTTTGACGACGTGAAGCCGATGTGACCTGTGTCAACAGCTGCCAATTCCAACCGTAGAGGTTTCCAAGTAATTTCATACCGCTTCATGTATATTAGGCGCATAGACTGTAGCGCAAGTTTTCCTGTTCCCTCCTAAAGCATCTGTCACGTGACCGATAACATTCTCGATCACTTCTGCAGCATCCTTCACTAAACAGTGTTTACTAAGTCACGACTGTTAAAGGCACTCAAAGCTAGACTGATAGTACATGATCCGGATATGAAGATAACATCTAGTGATTAAAGTCTTGACTGTAGAATGAACGTCAAGTTGTTGAGTTATTGTTAAGTGCAATCGGCATCGGCATGTAATTGTGTTCTGTTTGGCAACCGTCGACAACTCACTGTTGCATTGAAAATGTGATGTTAATCATTAACGTTTTTCTTTAAACAAGAGTCGCCCCTGAATAAGAGACGCATTCAAAAACTATTCTTTTTATAATATGCATGAAGTAGTGAACCTGTAAACGAGTAAGCAAGCACGTAGATCTGCGTTGCTGAAGAGCGAAATCATTTTAATTCTGATTGAGCAAGAAAAAAGAAGACAAAATAACCGTTATGATCCATCTATGTGTACATATAATGGGATGTTCGTGACCTCGAATCACGCTTAATTTGTGAAGAAACGCTTTGAAATTGAGCATTAGTCTTCGAATCACGGTCAGAATAAATTTTTTGATGCGTCTTAGTCATGACAGAGTCAAGCCATGGGCAGTTTCTTTTCAATTTATTTTGATTTGACTTTAATGGTGAAGTGCTTGGTGCATGTACTCAGCTGCTTGTAGATGACAGCGTTTATTCTGTATTATATTCATAGCTCTATTATGAAGTCCAGATTTATTTGTATATTAGGGCTTTTTTGTTGAGAGCACCGGTGCTGTTATCTTACTTTTCATGTGTGAAGAATTAAGGACAATTAAAAAATCAGCAGAAATATACTCATAGATTGAGTGATAGTGATGAAGTTTAATATTTATGAGATGGGAGTGGTGAGCAACCCTGTCAGTCTCACAATCAGTAAAATGAAGCGTGATTCCGCACATAAATAAATGCAAGAAGGAATTCAGTTACTTAATCAGCTGAATCTTGTATTTCTATCTGTTTGATAATTTCCTCAATTTTTTGAGAGATTCAAATTTTGAAAGCGAATCTGATTATGAATTGAAGTAAACCCGAGATTCATGCCTGTAGAAATTTTGACTTTAATTAATTAATGATTCGAAAAACCTGGAAGTATGAGGAAGTTTGACCATGAAATTCGTGTGTATTAAGCGGGTGAAAACCTTGAATTTTTTAGAAATTTGACATTGAAAGACCCTGAATTTTGCGGTCCAATCAAAGAAGCACGAAAAATAGTATGATACACCAGGGAATGAAAGACTCGCCAATACGTGTTATTATTTGAGAGATGCTGCTCTTATTGTTCCTGGATTATTAAAGAGACTCACAATTGTGACTCATGCTTTCATTTATTAATTATTGACAAAAAACATGCGCTGGATAAATTCAAAAAGATAACAATAGCATTTCACACATTGGCACCTAATAATCAGATGCGTCTGGATTTCTCATTCTCGTAATCCCTGATAGTTTCATCAACTGTGAAAGGATCATAAAGATCGGGTGCAGCCAGCATGCTTCCCCTCTTATAGATTTTTCATTAAGCTGATCTTAATTTTAGTGAACGAATTTGACGTCACGAAATTAAAATATTTTGCCTATCGACTTTGACCGCCTACGCAAAATCACCCCATATAGCTAACTAAAGTCAGTGATATAATTTTTGTCATTCACTCTACTCGACGCTATTAGTCAGGTTGGGTTGAACTCTGTAATCTTCCCCATTATAATTTCTGCTTGGATATTTCCAAGGAAGAGTCACAACTACTGGCTCGCAGAATTGTCTGCGCAGTAGATAGCGTGATGAATGACTCACGGTAGACGTCTCTTGCGTTTCGTTCACGTGGTCTGCTCCTCTTTTAGAATGATTCTGTGAGTAAATGAAAGGGAAACAGCTAGCTGATTAGAGACACATTTTCTGGCATCGACATTATGAAATTCCTGGTGTTCAGCAACAACTAGCTAATATCATAAAAAATAGACGTGATATTCAAAAGAATTTTTGAATGGTTGGACATGTTTTAAGCACCCGATACATGTTTTCAACAATCGATTATAATTCATAAAATAATTTTTGTTCGTTTTTGTGGATGTAGTCATTGTGGGAAGGTATTAAAGCAGTCAATCTTCTATAATATTAAAATTGAATAATTATATTAATAAGATAACTTTCTCATTTAATGCGATCATTGTAAAGTAGTAATAATATGAATAATTATCAATATTTAACGCTTCTGAAATAAGACTATCCACCTGCAAATAAAGCCAAATCAATGGAGACAAAGTTTTGGTAAAAAATTGTTTGAAGTTTACACTTGACATAATCTTCAAACTGACTTAAAATGTTTATTGATCAAAAATTTTGTGAATTTGTTTCCCTGATTTTGCTTTGACTTGTAAAGTGAAATCAACGACTGATCAATTTTGCACCTACGTTTAGGTTATTTGCAAAAAATTATTTCTGATTTCATTTCAAAGAACGAAGTTTTTTAGTCTATTTAAAGTATGCCTATTCATTACTCTCTGGAAAAGGCTTTTTCACGCATTTATCTCATAAATAAGACACACATGGTAGACCCACTTACAGAACGACGTTTCTACCATACACATCTCACACTCGTGAATGAATTAGTAAATTATGAATAATGTACGATTTTCAATTTCACCATACATGGATTTGAGAGAATTTTTTAGCAGGTATAAAAATGATTGCTTCTGCAGTTAATTCCCGCTTCAACATAAACTTTTTCTTTTTCGCTTATGGATGGTACAACGTATCTTCTCTAGTTATTACTGCGGCGCTTACTAGAAGGCGGCACTTGTTAGAAACATCACAGTAGTACCCGTGCCACTACGAGTATGTGGTCATTCTGAGCTTTTAGAAGCAGCCGGTATTGGCAGATATCGTTTGTCTGGCGTAAATACGCTTATAACTAAAACCTGAGCTGATTGCGGTAGTTATGATTGTGTGAACTGTCATCCATCTTCTGTCCTAGTATCAGTGTAGTTTTGGTTGACTAAAGCATGTTCATGTTAACAGCCAACAAAGTTGAGTTTGTAAATATGAAACAACGTTGCGTCTTTGGATATAGTTGGAGTACCTCGCTTGTGAATTGGTTGACTTTCTCATTTGTCTGCATATATTTGTTAGCTGTGCTTTATTTCCCGATTTTTCATATTCCTTTATGACAAACGTTGCTGCAATCTGATTGTATCTTTATTTACTTTTATTCATGATATCACAATTTTTCACACGATGATTTTGAGCTGTCAGAGCTGATAAAGCAAACTGTTAATGGCTCGGTGTCCGAGTTATATGACTAACAACATTGATTTCAACATTCACACTGAGCCAGCGATAGAGGCGTAATTTTCACAGACAAAATATATTAGCCTGATATAATGAATATCGACATTCAGAAATTGCGCATCATCATTACATTGCAGTATCCGATATAGTATGCGTAATCCGATGATGGTTCAGCGGGAAGTCAAGTGTCATTCCAATCCTGCAACACCTATTTCATGGAAATGTGCTTGTGAAATAGTTAGATATAATCATATTGATGCAAGCATGCAAATTAATAATTTGAGATTTCACGACTTCTTTGTACAATGATGCTCACTACTCAGGATCATTGTGTGCTACACGTAGCATTCTTACGAGAAATTTGAAAATCAAACAAGATGCTGTCGAATTGATTTATCATTTGGACAGTCAAGGAAGAGGTGCATCCAACGAAACCGAAAATTGAAATTTTGTGATTTTTTTAATTTATTTTTGTGATTAATTTCGGACAATGTGTATTGACCACCATCAGACTGTCTGTCTGTCTGTCTACCAACGAGGATGCTTCATGAACTGTATCATGATATGACGCAGCAAACTCTAGATTATGATACTTGTAGATGTAATGCTGTTTCCAGCAAATACATTTAAATTTTTCCTGTGGCCATAACCGCTTTTGATCAGTTCTGCTTGTGTTTTCTAGGTTTCCCGCATAAATCCAACTGATATTCCACAACAATTCTCAGCAGAAAAAAATCCGTTCACACTCCCCCGGCTACTCTGATAATTTTCTAGTGATGATAAGTCCATTATGCGTATTTTAGTTCGAATCATCTTGTAATCGATGTTTTGATTCTTCTATTCTCATTAATCGAAAATCGATAATTCGGTTAATGGATGCCGCAATTGATGAAGATATACCTCAATTGATATCTTTCCTCGGTATGAAAATATATAGAATGTCTAGGGTTTCAATTTGCGAGTATTGATGAGATGACACCGCTCTCATATGTTAGGCAACATAACCTGGTGAGAGATGCCCGCATTTACCTGTCTAGAAATTAAAGAATTTTGGAAGAAATTTAGAGAATCAGAGAAGATTTGATCTAATAAATGTATAAGATCATTTATTAAGTGTAGGTCAATAATAATATTTCTCCTCAACGCTATTACAGGAGAAATTATTGCAACCGGAATGCATAACTCTATAAGTCCGCATTCTGTGTTATGCCAAATACACAAACTTGTTGAATAATGAGCATTATGGCTTTTAGAAGTTAAATGTCTATCAAATTCTTTATTTTCTTAACTTAAGGATGTAGCAAGCCAGCATTGACTCTAACATTGTGATGTATTTGTTCTGCATTTTTTGAACTTATTTTAACTGTACATTGTAATTTACGTTTGCTCTGAATTATTTAGCCTTCAGGAAAGGAGGTGTGTATATTGGGCTTGTGGTTTACTGCTTTGATCCATTGCTTGTTAGCTTCTCTTTGATTTAACTTTTTGTCCGTTGGAAAGCGTCGAGAGAAAGTCGTTATGAGATCAGTTAATTATTGCGTATGACAGCTGGCGAAAACTTGTGTTCATTGTATTACGTCTGATCTTCTCATGTGAGCAATAGTGGTATAGGAAGTATGAAATATCTAGGCATGCAATCGATTGATTTGCCAGACATTGCAACAGGTTAAATTGGCAATGTGTTAATCTGTTAATCTTCAGTTAATTGTTCTAAGAGAAATGGAAGAACAATTCTTCATGTACACGTCACAGGATAAGTGATACTTAATGAACGAATCAGATAGAGACGAATATATTTACAAAGCTTAGACTGTTTTATTACATTGATGTTTGAAATTTTGCAAATAATATGAATAATATTGCATTCTCACGCCGCGAAAGGTCGAAGAGAGAGAATGTAAAATGAATTTTGAGTTAGACATGAAATATCAAAGTATGAGATTTTTGAAGTTGTTCATCTAATCATTATTGTTAGTACTGGGCCTTTATTTATGGCTGTCCAAGGTTTCGCGAAAGCGTAAATTTATGATATCAAGGTTAACGAAGGTTGTCATGTTTATGTTTAAAAACCGATGAATTACATCGTTTAGAATGTTGTGATTCACATGTTCGAATACGGAGTTTCCTTACAGTACTCCCTACGATTATCAACTTCAGTGAAAAGTTATCCGATAGATTGTGTAATTTGCTTAAAGCAAGTGTTCGTATCAGGATTGGGATGTTGTTTTAGCATTGTTTTGCTCAGGGCCATCCGCATAGCTTGCGATGGATTAGTTTTTTTACTTAAAGGAACATTCAGCTGTCTGAAAATTGTCACGAATTGTTTATCATGATCCAGTAGGCAATGGTAGCTATAGCATCGTGTGTCACGTTATCTGTGAAATTCAAAACATCAATATAAAACAGTTACAGGGCGCATAATTATTTTCATCTTATTTTTTCAAAGCATTAATTAGGAAAAAATAGCAACTTATGATTAGAATACAGCACTCTGAGCATATAACTTCTGGAAAGCGCAAAAAATGTTCACAAAATGATGATACTATCACAGCGTATTTACATATGGTAATACTTACATAGAGGATATAATGCTCGTAATGCACGAGCTCTCAGATCAAAAGATGCATGACAGCCTCCGATGGAGAGAAAGTGAACTGTGAATCAATTTAGTGGCATGTCAATATTAGCTCTATAAGCTGGAGAGGAATACTTCAGATGAAGAATCGAGGAATGGATAGAACAGTTTCAGAAGGTAGTGCATCGAGGATGATTCCTTTATCATATGCCAATTTTCACACTAGACCTGCTAGAGAAGTGAAACACAGAACTGCTTTAAAGTATGTTTCATTATTTTACCGTGTATCAGAAAAGTCTTTGCCGATTAATCAAAACTAAAAAGATACATCTTCGTTGTTTCCCCTAAAAATGAGAGACACTGAAATATTAATTAAGTGAATGAGGAATTTCTCATAACTTTTTGAATGAAAACTAAACCTGTATTGTGTTTCTGCTGAAGCGTGTGCTTCATATTTCAAGCAGTAGATAATGACGATGTTTAGGCAGTAGTCTCTATGGATCGTTGAATTGTTCAAAGTAGCATTTGGTACTGATTGTTGATTAATCAGTAAAAAATAACTACAGACCCTAATTGCTGAATACCAGTATATGTATTCAGTAATCTCGTTTCCCTCGTCAACTGTGAATATCAATAGTGAACTTGCACAGCACAGTCTGTTTGAAAGAAAATAATTTCAGTCACAACAGATTCGGATATCTGTTGTGATTTCCGCTATGCTGGTTCTTGAATCGTCAGCCATACACTGATAATTTATTGAGGCATTTAATGAGCTGACACTCACTACTATCTATAAACCAGGTTTTGAATACTGTCTAAGTTGTGACTCTTCGACAGTTATTCTATTTGCACATGATTTTCTATTAATCGCAACTATTTCATGTTTTTCTGTATTAAGGCTCGTGAAGTTGCGATTTAATGAATTAGCTGGACTTCAAAAATTGATTTGTGAAGTCATAAAATGTCATCACTTAGACGTGGTAACAAGGACAACATTTTGAAGTTTTTTGGATGAACGCTTTATCTGTGCTCTCTGATACTTCAAGTTTTTAATCGCCGGCAAAGATTTTCCTAACATGAGGTATTCTGTGATGCCAGGAGTGAAGCGGCTAGACGTCTGATTCTCCCCCACTTTGAGGTTGAGTTCACATGCAGGTATTATGAGTGAGAAGGAAAGATATCAGTATTTAGAGAAGGACATAATTTGACATTGCATGTTCAAAAACCTTAACCAGAATAAGTGTGATTGAAAATTCTACTTTCTCAAGAACGATTGTCTTCTGGTTGTTTGCACGATACAAACTTGTTGATGAATTGACGATTATTTTATGAATGAGTGATTAAAAACCGAAACTAAGTTGCTCGTTATTGATCACACGGCAGAGCATGTCTAAATGCACACACTGATAAACAAATGGGTTCCGTTGATTCAGAGATCTAAATTTTGACACACACAAAATTATTTCCCTTTATTTTCAGGTCAATTTGGCATATGAAATCGTCAAAGAAGTCGATTGTTTGGATGTGTCGAAAGAAGGTGCTGATGTATGGGAGGCTGCAGTCAAACGCTATGATGAACGAATCGATAGAGTTGAGACGAGAATTACTGCTCGACTTCGAGATCTGCTCGGAACTGCTAAGAATGCTAATGAAATGTTCCGAATCTTCTCTCGATTCAATGCACTTTTTGTCAGACCTCATATTAGAGGTGCAATCAGAGAATATCAAACTCAACTCATTCAAAGAGTGAAGGACGATATCGAAGCTTTACATGAAAAGTTCAAAGTGCAATACTCATCAAGCAAAGCATACCATATGAGCAAGGTAGATAAACACCTGTGATGATATAATGACACAATATGAATAACTAATTGTTTGAGTTATGATAGTAGTATTGCTTTCATAATCTGTCTGAAGTTGCTGACGTCTAATTGCTAAAATTTTGTCTTGATAAGTTGATCTTTTCATGAATGTTCATGTCTCCGTGTAAGCTGTGATATTTTCTGAATATATGGTCAATATTTTTTATGCGTTTAGGAAACTGATCATGTTAACAGATTTTTACATTACAGTAGGCATCTCTTCAGCAAGTCTTGTTGCGTCAGAAAACCGTCTCGATAAGCAGCTCTTAAGACGATGCATTTCCGACATCTATTCTACTGCGGATAGAGTTGGTAATAACACTTAGAGAATATTGTAACAGCGATAGTGATATGTTTGTGATTGTTTTGATTAATTTTGTTGTCTTAACTTGAATTTTTCCAAATATATAGCTTATATATGGCTTATATATTATATATATAAAATTCATCAAAAGAATCACTCGCATTTTTTGCTGTAATTGGTTTACAAATGATGCTTGGAATGTCAAATTCTTACTTCATAATTTTATCATAACTCTATTGATGTTTTCCTTATTGCTTTTGCCTCACTTGATAATCCCATATTAACGGTGAAATTAAGCAACTAGCAATTTTTTGTGCTATATTACTTATGATGTTTAGCAACTGTAGTTTTTGTAAAACAGAAGCCGAGCTATTGATACTTTATATGGTGGTTTAAATGTATCTGTTTTGCATTGATTGTATTATGATTTTGCAAAAAAATGAGTTTGATTGTTGCCGGAGCCTCCATATACAATAAGATTCCGCCTGAGGTAGCACTTTCCACATCCCTCATGTGTAGTTAGCAAGAATGCCTGATATCGATGACAACTTCCATTTCAGATACGTGATCTACCACCGGTAGCAGGCTCAATAATCTGGGCTCGACAGATTGAACGTCAGTTGAATGCATACATGAGACGCGTGGAAGATGTGCTTGGTAAAGGATGGGAGTTTCACGTGGAAGGACAGAAACTGAAAGCTGACGGAGAATCATTCAAACTGAAGTTGAATACCACAGAATTATTTGAAGACTGGTCTTCAAAGGTACAGCAGAAGCAGCTTGGTGTCGCGGGTCGAATCTTCAATATTGAGCCAACACGTGCCAAGGTTGTGGCCAAGAAAGACGGAGATCCGACCACGATCACCGTTTTGAAGTTGAGGGTGAACTTCTTACCGGAAATTATTACGTTAGCAAAGGAGGTAAGTCATTCAAAGTTCACCTTTAGGTGAAATTGATTAGATCATTGTAATCATCGTTCTTTACTGACTGGTTATTCATGTGCACATGATCAAACGCTTATGCCAGACAACTTGCATTGAATTCTAGCCGAATAGATGTCGATATCGGTCATCCGTATCTTAAGTTGAGATATATACACATCACATTGCATATGTCACAGAAGAAAAAATACAAGTTGTATTGTGACTAAAGTATTCTACTATCAAAATATCGACATTGTTTCCTTATTCAAGTGAATAGGCATTGACAATAATTTACTATTTCTTACTTTTCTGAAGAGCGGTTCGTCATGAATAGTTTGTAAGGTGATATAGGCGTTTCTTATGAATAATTGACTGCATAATTTAAAAGGCTGTGATTTCTATGTTATTCACAGGATGCTGTAATGCCTATTATTTGTCATCCATTGACATTGTTTCTTCTGTAATAGTTCAATCAATTTTCCGGTTAGTGGAAGATGTCTGGTGTTTGATAATTTGGCAAGCGTAAGAAATCTTATGCAACTGAGATTCTGAAGTCGAAGAGGTTGCAACAGAATTTCAACAAATTGGGTGTCTGATGAATGTGCTGAAAAAAGCTGCATTAAACAATTTGAATGAAGTAAGAAGATTCATTCTTTTTTCAGAGTGATAACTTAATCAATTTGTATAAATGGCGAAACATAGCAAAATATTTCATTGCACTTGTTAAAACCATATCAACTGACAAGTAGACAAGCTGATCCATATTTAATGAATTGCAGTATTTCATTATTATGCTGACATGCCTACTTATTGATAAATTCGATTTGTTTAAGCGATTTTTATATTTTGGCTGCTGTTCAGCAAACACTATATCGGATACAAGTTAATAGCTTAATTGAATGCTGAAAGTACAAGCTCTCGAATGATGCATGGCATGTTGATTTGCGACACAGTTGAAAGGCATTAGAATCGATTGAATTTCGACATAATTTAGATGTTCCGATTTCTATGAACAGCTCTGTACTTACTTTGAAATTATGAAGTAGGAAGAATACAAGAAGATAAGAGAAGTTTGTTCTTTGCATGCATCAATCGTGTCCGTTTATATGTTAAACCAGCTTGAAGGGGATATGTGTCAGTTTTGTAAGTTCATCTCGAAACATGTTATTTAGATCTCATATTCGGAAATCGAAAACCCGAAGTCAAACAGACGCATTGGTACTGGGAAATCTCATTTTCCATCGCTTTGGTTATTGTAGGCCTATTCAGAGAGCTTGTAAGCGAGGGTTCAGCTCGATCGCAACATCTCGGTCAAGTGTAGCGAAGAGAATATGATAATATGATGTTACTTCTTGTCAATCATAACTAGCATGAGCGACCACGACCTTCACGAAACTGAAAGTGCAAAAATTGAGCCATCTAAAAATCCTACTTGTTCGAGCCGATCAGACCGCGCATTGCCGACGAATTAGTTAAGTAGTTTCATCATTGATCAAAATAAAAACATCATTGTGATTGTCGTGAATGTGCCCTTTTAAATCAGTGAGCATACATGTACTATGTTGTGGAATTCATCTTTTGCTTTAAAATAATGTAAGTTAGTGAATAACGCAGCCGGGCCTCTGATGCATATTTTTGCTTGAAATAATTCGATTACCTTCAGTTTAATATGCGTCGACAGAAGAATTATGATATGCGTGAAGCTAGCATCAGTAACTCATGGAGAATCAAAAACCTGTACTAAGAGATACTGAGGATGATGACTTTTCCAAGTCGCGAAACGCATGTGTCAATTAAATGGGATGGTTTAGTGACCGAAATAAAATTCTTAAGGCCTATTGCTAAGCTTGTAGAAAAATTAGTAAATGCTGCATTGAACACGTCATTTGCAAGTAACCTACCATGAGGAAAAATATCATATTCTCACTTAGATCTCAAATGCGGGTGTATCATCCTGCGGCCAGAAAAATGACAGATTTATAAGAGAAGAATGGCCTTCCGAATTCATTTTCAGTCATTCATTTCAATATCACAGTATAGCAGTTTTCATTTGTAATTTCACTCGTTCTAAAAAACGTTTAGCTTTATTACATGTCAAGACTTAGTCAAGGTAGAATTGGTAACTTATGTTTAAGAGAGAGTGTTAATGCCTAGACAATTCAGCATGCCTATTCTAAAAAATAACCTTGTAGACTTATCTTATGATCATCCTATCGCTATGCCAAATCTTATGATTTTAATAGATCACTTGAAATGGTTACTGCTATAAGACATTCCCATGAACTTACTGCGGTGGAGATTGAAAGCATAGGAGTGTGCGTATTGAACATAATAATTGTTGACCTTCAATTAACCAATGATTATCGTTTGTGATAATTATAATTATTCCATTCAATCTCTTCAGGTTCGAAATATGAAATGGTTGGGATTCAGAGTTCCTCTCGCAATCGTCAACAAGGCGCATCAAGCTAACCAGCTATATCCATTCGCTATCTCGCTCATTGAGTCAGTGCGAACTTACGAAGCAACTTGCAATAAAATTGAAGAGAACCAACAGCAAAATATTGGTCTTCTTTGTGCTGGTCTTCGAAGAGATATTCAATTACTAATTGCTGAAGGCATCCAATTGGTATGGGAATCTTATCGGCTAGACCCTTACGTCCAGCGCTTCGCAGAATCAGTATTTAACTTTCAAGAGAAAGTCGACGACCTTTTGGTTGTCACTCGACAGATCGAGTTGGAAGTGAAAGCATTGGAAACCTGTGCATATTCGTCTACGAATCTAGAGGAGATCTTGGGGAAAATTCAGAAAGCTGTGGACGATTTGAGTTTGCATCAATATTCTAACTTAGCTTCCTGGGTTTCACGCCTCGACGAAGAGGTAGAGAAGCGGCTAGTTGTTCGTTTGGAGGCTGGACTTCGTGAGTGGACTAAAGCATTGCGCGGACAGAAAGATGATGAGCAACCTGATGTGTCTATGGACACGGAACCGGTCGAAAAGGTAATGAAATTATAAATGCAAAACTGCGAGCAATTCTTCATGTTCGTTATTGCGGTTCAAACGTTTTTGTTGTTTGCAGGTAACGCACAAGCTCGGAGGCGATCCGCAAATCAAGAAATTGGTGCACGAGTTGAGAATCACCAATCAACAGATGCATCTTCACCCTAGCATTGAGGTGGCGCAACAAGATCTAATGATGCAATTGGCAGGCTGGGAAAATATTGTACTGCGGTTACCTCGAATACAGCATTCTCGTTATCAGGTGAGATTCGAAACAGTGTGAATCTTGTGAGTGACTAAATAACTCTAGATGAAGTATATGAACTTTTAAGATACCCTTGTCTCGTAAACTGCTTCTGTGAGTGTTTTTTTATATTTCACAAAGTCAGCTGGGAGTATATCAGGTGCCGTGGTGACGTATGCAGCTCTTGCATCAGGCCTGTACTTCTTTACGGTGCTGAATCCTGGAACCTCACTCAACAGCTGGTTTAACAACTCCAGTCATGTGAAAGAAGAATGCTTAGCTACATGAGTGGCATTTCACTGTCTGATCGGATCGACGGCGCTACCGTGGCAAGCAGGTGTGGCCTCAAACCGTCAGACGAAGCAATCAGAGAGCGAAGACTTATGTGGTTCGGTCATATCACAGGGTTTTTCTTGAAATTTATTTTAAAATTATCATTTTATTGAAAAATCAAAATTGCACACATCAGTGTAATGTAAACCATGATTAAAATACATTAACTTAGTATAAAGTTATTCTCTCACCTACATTTTATCTAATTTATAAGTTTTTTCTATTGTATTATCAGAGAGAAAATTATATAAAACTGAACATCGATCACCAAATATCTGTTTGTCATACCGTATTCCAAAAAAAATATAGGCCTAGACAAAAATATAGGCCCAACTGTTATCAGTGTTACTGATATAATACGCAGATCGTTTCGTCCAACTTTCATATCATAATTTCGATTCATTTTATTTATTTATTTTTTGATAACCTGAGGGAAAGACCTCGTCCTAATATGAAATCGAGGACGCACGCTCTTTCTTATGGTCCGAAGTGTCCGTCGCAACTTGCAGCCTGCTGCAATGACGCGCGCGTACCACGCAATCTTCGCACTTTCGACATGCGACCAGCAGCGTCAACCAATATGCGTGTGCTCTCCCGAATTCCCCATGCATCACTACAGTCCGTTGACAAATCCAGCTGGCTGATGTCCGGCGAGTCAGGAATTTCTTGCGCAATGAAAACATCGGACATTGACTGTATACATTCCATACGAATTACTGTATTTTAATTAGAAGCATCGAAAAAATGACATAATATGGAAAAATCCATTTCGCCCGATTTCACCCGCCCGATTTCGCCCGCCGGGCGGGTGAAATCGGGTTTTTTTCTGACCGGGTGGGTTTTGACCAACCCTGAGTATCAAGCGTCGAAGTATAGATGAACCAATCAAGCATGTGCTCGATGTGATGGTCGAAGGTTCCTGTCCTCGTGGAAGACCGAGGAAGACATGGTTCCAAATCGTCAATGAGGACATGGTGGAGCTGGGAATATCTACGAGTGATGCTATGGATCGTTCTCGATGGAGAAGTCTCACATCGTCCAACCCTCAACAGAAGAAGAAAAGAAGACGTTAAAAGCAGAAGAAGCTGGGAGAATATGAATTTAGAAAGACAATAAGCTTGCACAATTCCATGTAGCCTATGTTCGCATTTGTGCGAAGCCGACTAACTTCATACACCATCATTCTCTGATTGCGTCGTATGACCGTAAATGGCCTTCGTGAACTTTTGAAACTTCAGTTTTCATCTGAAGAATCAGTGAAAGACGCCTCTATGGCATCAGAATTAATCTTAATCTCCATCTTATCATCTGGGAGGAATTGTCAAAATGATCATGTAGAAACACAATCATAGAGACAATAAGATTTCAGTAATATTCAGGTATTTAGGTAATTTTTCATAAAGTGCAACTGTATTTATTTTGCTTTTTTGGCTGTGAATATATGTATATTTTGATTAGATGCAATAATTTGAACAACATACGATTTTATCGCAGGTTGGACTTGAGACTGACAGTGAATCACAAAAGACCTACCGGAAATTATTATCCAAGTTATCGAATGCTGGAGAGGCATTGGACAACAGCCACGCTGCAATAAATAGCGTCATCCGAGATTCGGAAGATTATGTGAAGACTTGGACCAACTATCAAGCCCTTTGGGACTTACAACCAGACCAAGTTTATTCAAGACTTGGCTCAAATATGACAGTATGGATGAACGTTCTTGATGAAATCAAGAGCATGCGAAAGCATTTTGATGTTGCTGAAACTCAGAAAGATTTTGGACCATTGGTTATCGTATTTGGAAAGGTCCAATCGAAAGTATCACTGAAATATGACAATTGGCACAAAGAAATTCTGTCCAAGTATGGCAGTCTCCTTGGCCAACAGATGCAGGAATTCTACACATCCGTATCGAAAGCTCGTGGTGAATTGGAACAGAAGAGTCTGGATGCTGGTAGCACCACAGATGCAGTTAATTTCATCACTTATACACAAGCTCTTAAGCGAAAAGTCAAAGGTTGGGAGAAGCAAGTTGATGTGAGTATATCGTAGCATTTTTTAAAAGTAGATCATACAAAATAATAGCATTGATAATATACATGTAGTCACATCATTTTCTAGCAAAGTTAGAACTCTATGAAGAAATGTGCAAAGATTTCAATTTCGAGGCATTGAATGTTAGTAGAGAATAATAAACCGCATTTGTCTCCTATGTTTCTAGCACCTGGTGTTTCAGACAATCTGTAGTATCCTCCTCTAAGTGAGATTGATTTTGCCTGCTTGCTCACTCTAATAACATTTCATGAAGAAACGACCCACCTCTCCTAAGACATTGGGTGCCGTTTAAAATTCAAAATGCCTGGATTTACCGGAATTATGTTGGAGAAGCAGAAGGGAGTATTGAGGATCGACAGAAAGAACACAAGCTACTCGTACAAAGTTTGTATGTGAATCGCTCAGGCATGACTCAGCACGCGATGGGAAATGGTGACGAAGTGGATTTTGGTGTCTGTCCTCAAAAAGGCCGCACGAATTAGCAGGATAAAATTTGAAACCATAAATTTCAAGATTTCGAAAAATAAAGTGAAGTGATTTGAATAATTTTCCTTGGTCATTCATATTTGATTAATTTGGGAATGACAAGTAGAATAGATGTAAAATGTTGTTTTTTATGTAACTTTGATGTATTTCGGTCATTTGCGCGATCGTCATTATCAAGGTAGAATGTCACACTATATTAGAGATGCATTAGAACAGACATTTCAGCTCGCTTTACCATTTTTTCTTTCGTCATTGCTTAAAAGTGTGCAAAATAGTGCAAGTTTTCGACGCGCGCTCGAAGCTCTAATAAGCACTATTTTATACATTTTAAAGCTATGACATATAAGTCTTTCTTTACCAATTCAGTTGAAATCACTAAAAAAATCTGAGACATAGGATTATTGAAACATTGTTGAGAATTTGCTTCTTTTACTGCATGGTTTAGTGTGGTCGCACAAGCGCCCTTTACTCTCTGATATTCACAAAGTCCTCACATTTGCAAAGTTGATATTTTTATCTGCAATAACTACCGTCTAAGAATATCTATCATCAAAGTAATCGCCGACATGCTCGTACAAATGGCATGAATTTCTGACTTTGATTATGTAGAACATGCATGAATGAGTAACATAAGATGCCAAGCAATAATTAATACATAGCACATGTACATGTAATTATAAATTTACATGGATCTAACGTCATTGTAATTCTTGTTATAATTTTGTTGGTAATTGATACTACTCATTACTAATTTGTTATTAGAAAGGAGTGTGCATGAATGTATTTTCGGCAGATGTCTTTGCACAAAAGTATAATCTAAGAATGCAATTACAGTTGGGATGTTTTAACCACAGAATTAGATTGTTTGGCAGGAATGAGCAGTCCAATCATGTGGTTTTAACGAATGAAATTATTAGATGAATGAAGTTGATCTTTCCATAAGAGACGTGAAAGCTAACATGAATTGACCCAACTTGAAGCATCCATCAAATTGTGAAAAGTGGATATTGAAGTTATGACATCCCTATGATGTAAGAATCTTGTAGGTTATGATCATAATTTTTCCTTAACTTCATAAAGCATGCGACGTGTTCTTTGGGGGGTGTGTGGATGCTACCTACCTGCAGACTTATAATCCTCTTGACAGGAAAAGCTTTTCCTATACTGCCCTTAAGCTATCATAGAGTCAAGCTTCACGGTATTTGAATCTGTGGGAGGACCTTCTCACCAGTCCACATTTTCACTCATTCAGCATTAAATAGGCAGGACTGGACATGCTTGAAGGTCTTAGGGTACTGAGGGTTGGTAGGATCTGATACTTCGAGCACAAAGACTTATCGGAAGAACCTTTCCGGGTCCAAACTGTTGCGCTATGTGTACTGGTCTCAACGATTTTGAGCACGATATCACACATGGTCGCTTAACAGCATATGCCTTCGGTCAATGATTTTAAGTTTGATTTAATAGGAACTTATATATTGATGGACAATAATGATTTTACTGTCAATCCTTAGGGTGCCATTATCCAACAATTGCAGATCCCTTGTCACGAGCAGGTTAGAAGACTGAAAGTTAAAAAAATGAATTAGGACGATCAAAACAAGTCAGTCATCAACAGGTACCCGCCTGCCCCTAAGCCTGAACACACAAGCCCAAACGATTCAGATTCCGCATAAACGTTTGTGTATAATTTAACTTATGCATAATTCCATGATACTATAGTAATTAGCATCCAAAGCAAGTTAAAAAAACTGGATAAGAAAAGACACTACGTTGATTTAATCATCTAAGATGATCTAACTAGTAAGATTGTGAAGCTAAATTGGATTTTGTAGCATTGACCTAATGCATTTTACCTGAAGAAGTCAAAGCACATTGGAAAATTTTAATTGCAATAGCCTGGTCGCGTTTCGGCTCCAATACATGAGCATTCACCCCAAGCTGATCACACTCCGCATAAACGCTCATGTGGCAGGCATTATGAAATCAGTTGATATAACACATACGCGCATATTTTGTTGATACATATAGTAATGGCAACAAGCTGGAAAACCAGAAATGAAAAAAAATACTAAACTAAGTTAACTAAAACTAAAATAGATTCTGTAGCATTTAGCCCGATGTATTTTTCTTGGACAGGTCGGAGTATATTGGAAAATTTAATTGCTGTGCTAAATTGATTTAGTTACCAATCGATGCTGATTAAGATGTCGAAGCTTCAGCGTCACTACTCCCTCACTACTCCTTCGTCTAATTAGTCCATCTTGTCGACTAGAGCCCGACCTTTAGACCAAAAGAACTTTCGGCCAAATACTGAACCAATGTACTACGGAGACCACATAATGTTTTGAGCATCGATTATCAGACTAACCCAAACTTATGAATTTAGTAAACATTTACAAATCTCTTCAGGTCTTAGTTTTAAGATACGAGCTTCCAATGATAAAGTCGGTGAGTAAAAGTAGAGGAATCTATCATAGAAAGCTTTCTGTCTCAATCTCTCAGGGCAATAGCAAGCGTTGATATCCGACCTTCAGATCATCCGGATCAGACATCTCAGCATCAAGTCGATATCTGTTGTTGATGATTATCAAAGGCAGTTAAGACGTGCCTAGATATTTTTATTAATCTATATCTAATGTCAAAATATCACTACAAAAAAATACCAAGAAATGTATTGTTTGAATTCAAAAGCCTTGCTATCCATCCCGTCTATATGTAAGTTTACTTTCGACTTGTCTTTTTAACAATTGCCATATTTGATGGAACATAGTGCATGATTCCACTGTTGATATGTCCGTCATGCGGCTGATTTCTTTGGTTGCATGATTATTCATGGATTTATTTCAATGGAAGATACAATTTATCTTCGAAGAATTCTGATTTGTAATTCAGTTTTATGAGTGTCAAAGAATGTCTCAATTCTTTAAAAAAATAACTAATTTCTTACGCAATGACCAATCAGGAAATAGAGATTCCTCAAGAGACAATCAGGTAGTTCCAGTTGATGATTTTGTCCAACAATGTTTATATGCCTTAGAGTTAACATGAATGAAGATAATAGATGTGCGTTCGCTAATCTTAAATGATGAATTTTGTCTTTATTTTATTGGTTGGGCACTAAACGATTAACACCCACTCGATGAAAAGGCAGAAACTTTACCAAAATATAAAGGATATGAAATGTTCGCAACGGTTAATGATGATCACAATTGTTAGTGGATCTTTGCCTGCAGATGTTTTCACAACTTTGCTTTCTCATTATTGAATAGTAGGAGAGCCTGGCGTTATTGTAAAATGTGCATTATTTGAGAGGATGTAAATTATATATTTCTTTCACTCCAGAAATGTTAGTTTCAGAATTGATAATGGTGATTGAGAAATTCTCATTTTAGACCATGAATTTCAACACACATGAATATGATGGGATTTTCGCAATTTTGTATGCATGCGAGAATTCAATGTCTTAAACTTGTGCATAAAGAAACTTGACAATGAAATAAGTGCTGGTTGCGTACCATTGAGCAACTTATGCTCCAGAGGCTTGATTCATAACCATATACTATGTAAAGTTGCGTCATCGTTAGGTTTATCTATACCATGGAAGAGATTTGACATGAAGATAAATACGTTGTATGTGACAGGATGATTTTGTGAAATGAAGTCACATCATAAATCGATGATGAATGTGCATCTAATCACTTAAACATGAGATGCTTTGCTCTTGATAAGTCGGTTCAACAAATTTCTCGAGAGAATTTGTAATTATTATATCCTTGTAACCTTTATTTTCGAATCAATTTAGCCCATTGCAACACAGCGCCTTTGGGAATGAATTTTTTGGACGCCTACGTTGGTTCTGCATTTGTAGGTGTAGTGAGAATTTTTTAGGCTACCAATGGTCTTTTCAAAGAAAAACTTTTCCTGATAGGCGGAAATGCGAGATTTCTGTTGATTGCAAATTTAAATCTGAATCCTAAAGAACAAGAATACTTACAAAATTTCAGATGTGCAGAGCTGACAATGAAATAGGAGTCAGTCGGAATGGAGAATATTTTCATCTCATTCTTTTGAATATTGAGTCAAAGATAAATAACTTCCTCCATGAAGTTGGGTTTCGCTAGGTTCACTGTTTAATGATCGATGGCTGGTGGCACTGCATTCGCATCGTCAGTTCCCTTTGAAAACAATGAAAGACGGTTAAATCTCTAGACTGAAACTGTGCATCTCCGTGGTTTGCCAACTCAACCGCATGATATATCTCAAATTATGCACAGCATGACTACTTACAATATGCCTATCTGCACATAAATGTGATAGGATTTTTGCAGTTTTGTGCAACTTCCGCTCTGCAGGCTCGATTTATAGCCATATATTGTGTAGAGTTATATCATCGTTAGATTTATCTGTATCAAGGAAAGCACTAGACATAAAGAAAATAAATGCGTTTGACATGTATGTGGCAGGAGACTTTGATACACAACATATTACTGATATTTCTAGACAATGTTTTACCTAATTTCAGATGACCACCGTAATTAATTAGTGCAGCTAATTGTCCAATACCTAAATGAGCATCCGAAGATATGTCCCACAATGTCGCCAACAGCGGCATCTAACATGACTAATACATACATAATGTATTCCTGAATTTTTGATAGAATCAAATTAGCTACATAGCGATATATGAATTGAGCATATTAGAAGCTTTTAAAGTTATCAACATAATCATCGTTCTTTCAGGTTTTCCGGAATGGACAGAACATCTTGTACCGGGATCGCTTCCAATTCCCTAGCAATTGGTTGGATTCAGATAATGTCATGGGAGAATGGAGCGCTTTCCAAGATATCTTGAAGCGTAAAGATGGAGTGATAGCAAATCAAGTAGCATCTCTGCAGATGAAAATTGTTGCTGAAGACAAAGTTGTGGAGACGAAAACAAATGAACTGCTTGGTGAATGGGACAAAGACAAACCTGTTGCCGGTGATTTGAAACCGGAAGATGCAGTGAAGGCCTTGACGATTCTTGAAGGCAAATTCCAGCGTTTACGAGATGATCGTGACAACATACAGAAAGCTAAAGAAGCCTTGGAATTGACAGAAGCTGGTGTTATGTCACCTAGCGAGGAAAGAGTGCAAGTAGCCATCGAAGAAATGTCAGATTTGAAAAACGTCTGGATTGAGTTGAAACGCATTTGGGAACAGATTGATCAAATGAAGGAAGTTCCTTTTGTTTCGGTCCAACCGAGAAAATTGCGAAATCAAATAGATACTCTTGCCGGGCAATTGAAAGAATTGCCAGCTCGCTTCCGTCAGTATGCATCATATGAACATGTGAAGAAGATGCTTCAAAATTATGCGAAGATGAATGTTTTGGTCGTGGAATTGAAATCTGAGGCATTGAAAGAGCGTCATTGGAAACAACTTACTCGACGACTAAATGTGAATTGGGTTATGAGTGACATGACTTTGGGTCAAGTTTGGGATATCGACTTACAGAAGAACGAAAGCATTCTGCGAGAAGTATTGGCAATCGCCCAGGGAGAAAAGGCTTTGGAAGAATTTTTGAAACAAGTAAGCTGATCAAAATTTTTTTATTTGAATTTATGTTGTATGAGCATAGATATTATAATCCAATTCAGAGACTGGAGATGTTGCAGTATTTCTGTTATTCGTTCGTGGTCGTGAAGAAATCTACAATCCACTGTTTTTCACTCTAAAGTTCACAGTGCCGCTAATCATTAAATTGAAATTATAAGTAAATGGTATGACCTTTTTGACATTTTTACAAAAAATAAGCTCAACGCAAATTTGCCTACGCTTAAACATTGTACGAAGGTGGAAGTGGTATAATAAGAAATATATATTGATCTGCTGGGGAATTCCATAAGTAACGTACGGACGTTCTGATACATAGTCGTCATTTCTCATCATGAAGCAATGCGACTTTAGCCATGAATCCCTTTTCAAATATTTAATAGTGGTCCCGCTTTCGACGCTAGAAGGACTACTATAAAATATTTGAAAAGTGATTAATATTTCAGACTAATTTGGCAATTTTGGTATGGTGCAATTTTCATGGATGAAGTCGCACTGCTTCATGCTGAGAAATGACGACTACGTGTCAGAGCGTCCGTGCGTTATTCATGGAATTGCCCTACTCCCTTATGTTTCAATATTATAAGGATAGAGAGAGAAAATTATTTCTGTCTAACAAGTATAGCATGCTAGGTGATTTTCAAGTAGAAAGTAGATAAAATATGATGACAAGTCTATTTCCAATAACGCAGGAAGTTGTCTCACAGGACTTCGGCATTAGAATTTGACTGAATGGCTGTCACTCCAATTCAGTCTCTCGTTGACATGCAGTTATTCAAATATATTTTTATCCACTTCGGATTACTAATAAATTCCTTTATCACGTTCGATGTTCCACATAGTGTGGTGAAAGCCTAATCTTTATTCATATATTTACCCTATCTGCATTTTACATTGTGTGATCTTCCCAATGACACGAAACCATAACAGATTGCCTCACTGCCTAAATTTTTGAAAGAAGCACTGACAACATTTGCTTACTTTGATTAGCCTATCTATAGTACGAGTATCTACATGCGGAAATGCAATTTGAACTGCATAATATACGTCATTATCCATGTTCGGGTGAATACAAAATGTTCTTGACGTTCAAAACGTGTTAAAGGAAGAGATTGTCAACTCCAGTCTGCAATTATGTTCAACTTCTGTATCATATTTTGAATTGGACTGTTCCTTCTTTAGGTAACCGAAGTATGGAAGAATTATCAATTAGAATTGGTAAATTATCAAAACAAATGCCGATTGATCCGAGGATGGGACGATTTGTTCACAAAAGTGAAGGAACATATCAACAGTGTCACTGCCATGAAGATGTCACCGTATTACAAGGTAATGATCTAATATTTTGTCATTCTTGAATGTATTCTCCTCTGTATCGTCACCTTTTAAATTCAGATGGTGCAGGTAAATATGATATCGTTGCGCTCTTATTAGATTATGTAATTAAATAATAATAATATTGTTTTACTAAAGCAATTCAAGCGTTCATGAATTTCATATTACTAATAAATTACTGTTAATACACTCATTTTTCTTTAAAGCTTACCAGATATGACTTAAACGTTTATCTTTTCAGCAATTTGAAGAGGAAGCAATGGCTTGGGAAGATCGTTTGAACCGCATCAATGCTGTATTTGATGTTTGGATTGATGTGCAACGACAATGGGTGTATCTGGATGGTATTTTTGCAGGATCAGCTGACATCAAAGCCCTCTTGCCACAGGAGTCTCAGCGCTTCCAAAGCGTTTGCACTGAATTCCTTGCACTAATGAAAAAAGTGTTTAAATCTCCTCTTGTGATGGATGTACTTAACATTCCTAATCTACAACGACAACTTGAAAGGCTTGCCGACTTGTTGGGCAAGATTCGAAAATCGCTTGGTGAATACTTAGAGCGACAGCGTGCTTCCTTCCCGCGCTTCTACTTCGTCGGTGACGAAGATCTGCTTGAGATCATTGGAAACAGCAAAAATGTTCCTCGGCTACAAAAGCATTTCAAAAAGATGTTCGCTGGAGTGGCTAGCATTCGTCTTAATGAAGACAATACTATCGTCGAAGGTCTTACGAGTAAGGAAGGTGAAGACGTGCCCTTCATTACGCCGGTGTCAATCAAAGATAATCCACGTATCAATGATTGGCTGACCTTACTGGAGAAAGAAATGAGAATGACTCTTGCCAAACTATTAGCACAGTGCATCAAAGACATGCAGTCAATCAAATCAGCAAAGACGATCGAAAAGGACAAGTTCATTTCCTGGATTGATAAATATCAAGCTCAAATCGTAGTTTTGGCAGCTCAAATCAGTTGGTCTGAAGCAGTTGAAGCTGCACTGACGCAAATCAATGGTGGTGATGACCTAGGTCCTCTGCAGGTGAGCTAACGGATTATTGGGCATATTTGTTACAATTGATGATTCTTGAAAATTTAATCTCATTATTTGTAAAATGAGGATTGTTGCTCGCCGAGAGTTGGGTCAAATTTATATTTAGCAGACATTGTCTGGCCTGTTGCCAGCCAATACCGAGGGCTCAACTACGTGCATGTGCGCATATAAAGTCGTGAATACGACAGAAAAGAGAGTATGTCAATAAATATCGATTGTTTATTTAGGGGATGGCAACTAATTTACAAATTCACTTCATTGTGTCAATAATTTGGTCGCACCAACTGATAGATCAGGCTGGTCGTCATTCATAAATATCTCATTGTCTCTTGCTGCAATTATCCTGCATAACAAAGTTCTATAGTAACAATATCCTTCAAAGCTTGTATAGAGTTATTTCAACTTTGTAGAACAATTGACCCATAATCAATAATAAAAAATCAAAGTACATTAGTCACGATCATAAATCACTGCGAATTGTACCGAAATTCATTCACTATTGTTTCTTAATTTAGTTGTGGTATTTTGTAGATTTCTGTGAAAGATTAAAAAAAATCAATGTTCTTAGTATTGTTAGTATTATGAACGCGAGCCCAGTGACAATGCCAGTCCGTATCCAACTCTGGTCTGCACTGAGCCCAACTCAACTCGTTCACAGTTCAGAATTTCTAGATGCCTTCTTTTGAAGGCCATTAGTGTATTCCATTATAACATAGGTGAAATCTATAATTATTTTAAAATTTACCATAACTTTTCAATCTAGTAATCAAAATCCTTCATTGCAAAAATTGCAAAAGTAATTGGGCTATCTCTAATAGCAGCTATTTAAATAATTGCCGTGTTAAAATAGATTATTAAATGATTTTCGAAGTATTTTTGGATTTTTATTAATTAGCAAAACTGGAAGTGATAAGTGTTATTGGAGTTTGTAATCATGTGTTACATCAACCTATCCTTAGATGTAAATTCATCATGCATCATTGTTTGATTGAGCATAATATCCGTGACAACTAATGAAAATATTTGATTTAACCGAAATTTTATTTACTGTTATGGTATGCGATTTGTGGAGTATTAAAATTGGATTGATGATTTATGCCAAGATTTTTCTGATCAAATGTATTCATTCTTCAGGCTGTTTTGACTTCCGTGGAGGATACACTTACAGTATTAGCAGATACCGTCTTGTATGAACAGCCTCCAGTTCGTCGACGTAAACTCGAGCATCTTATTATTGAGCATGTCCATCAGCGAGATGTGAGTAGAGAGCTGATAAAGAACAAAGTCAATTCACCAAAGACATTCGAATGGCTTTACCAAATGCGATTTTACTTCGATCCGAAACAAACTGATCCTCTGCATCAACTCAGTATTCAGGTGAGTCAATCCGTGACAATCTAATTCGATGACAACCAAGCTAATATACAAAACCTGATGAATTTCAGATCGCCAATGCGAAATTCAATTATGGTTTTGAATATTTAGGTGTCCAAGATAAATTGGTACAGACACCGTTAACAGATCGATGTTACTTGACTATGACTCAAGCGCTGGAAGCTCGACTTGGAGGTTCACCGTTCGGCCCTGCAGGTACAGGTAAAACGGAATCGGTGAAGGCTCTTGGTAACCAATTGGGTCGCTTCGTGCTCGTCTTCAACTGCGATGAAACATTCGATTTCCAGGTGAGTTCGCAATGCATGCACATGGTTTTTGTTTACTAAGGCTTCATTACAATTCAAGATTTTCATGCTACCAGTGAATCAATATTTAGATACTTAAAGATACAGGCCTTATCATTGCACTGCGAAAACTGTCTATTTATTACCACTTTGTTCTTCGATAAGCTCGCATTATGCTCTGAACAGAACTGAAACTGAAGGTACTTTATACTGGGATATAACTCCCGTTATTTGCCTTCAAAATCTAAGGCAACTATCAATTTATGTCACTCATTTATTTCAGAAGATGTGTTTAGGGGAATCAGAGAATTACGTAGGTTAATCAATTTGTAGGATGTTGGAGACGAATTCGATATATCGATTGAATGATGTTAGCATTTCATGTTGAGCATGTGATTACTACTTTTCTGCTAACTTAGGCTATGATTTCTGTGAAGCCCATGAAGTGAAATCATAATGTATCTTTGTGTGGAGGCGGTCTTTATAATCAATGGTAAAATGATAGTGTTTCACTCTGAAAATGATGTGCAACGATACACCTGCGAAAATATCTTTCTAAGTACAGAAGCTAGAATATTGATAATAGTAAAATTACAATTATTTCAATTATTTTTACATTGAAAAATTGTCTGCCGCTCATTAACAGAACCATGATGTGTGTCTTCTCATTCCTTATCCAAAATACTGAGTTTTCAGTCATAAAAGGCAGACACGTCAGTTACCGTAAAACCTCTATTTGAACGGTATGCCGCTCTATTTCCAAGTATACGTCCAAGTATACGGCTCATGCAAACCATCTGATACAACCTCATTATCGGCAAGAATGTCACAGTGTATTACCTCAATCAACGACTGGCTAAAATCCAATGGACTTAAACTGAATGCTGAAAAGACCAATTTTATGTGGTGTGCTACACGCCAGCGTCTAACAGATGAGTGCAAAAATCCTGTTGTCATTGGTGACCATCGTTTTCAACCTGTCTCCAAATTACGCTGCGTAGGAGTTATTATCGATTCCACGTTGTCTTTCTCCTCTCACGTATACAAAGTCATTTCGGTGTGTTTTGGAGCTCTTAGACAATTACGATCAATACGTCGCTCAATTACTGTTTCGCTCGCATCTTCTTTGGTAAATGCCCTGGTATTCTCCAGACTTGATCTGTACTCGCGGGCATTGCGGATGAACAGGTCAAGGGACTTCAAAGTGTCATTCATGCTTCTGTCAGGCTTGTTTTCAATCTACCTCGGTCAGCCCACATTAGTTCCGCAGGGCCTGTGATTACTCCTCAGATTCCTCAAATTTGATTATTATTCCTCAAATCCTCAAAAATTCCTCAAATATAGCTAAACTATGGGAAATTCCTCAAATATGACACTACAGACTAAATGTAGGATAGTGTATTGTTTTTGGCGAATGGCGATGATGTGTAAACTTCCAATCAAGAAGCTAAGATAGAATCCTATAACATGTATCCTGCATCCATACTGCTAATCATGAATCACTCATGATTTGTAACTTTATAATTTTCTCTTACCCACCTGGTAGATTTTAGATAGCGTAATCCCGCTGTGCTAGCTAGATCTGATATTTTGAGTGGACACAGACCTGTCTTCTTAGTATCTAGATGGGCAGACTGTTAAATAGAATCTTGTCAATATAGAAGTGATAAACATAATTTTGAAATGAACGACTTATTCGCAAATTCATTACACATGGGTAGAGGAGAACCGTTGTTTGTCCTTCTAGTGAGCATTTTCAAATTTTTAGACATTTTAGGATATAATAATTTTCTTTTAAATCATATTTAGCATATCAACAATTAACCAGTCGTTAGCTTGTTTTTTGATTTTGTTACCTTGACGCACTTTGCTATGTTGAATTGATTTTGTTTCACGTCGTTTCCACTTCTGCAAACTACAGGGTTGTAGATGTTCAGATTCGTCCGGACTTATTTTGCTAAGCAGAGAAGTTTTCCGAAGTTATTGTCTGTCGAACTCCTTAGTGCAATACTTCTACGTATTTAATGAGTGAAGTACTTCGATCAACCTACAGAATTTGTATATTTGAACACTCAGCAATTTTTTACTTCTAACTTTATAATAATGTTTAGAATTCCAACAATAAAATACTTATTCAATTATTTTCATTAATTATCTTGACCTGTTTCACAACCTTCTTGATATGTTTCTGCGACTATAGGGTTACCAAATGCATGCCTGTACTTCGTAAAGAACTTATGGATATCGATCTTCTATATCCATTATGTGATAGCATATAGGTAGCCCAGCTCACTTGGATTTCAGTGCTCTTATCAACTGAAGCGTTTGTTTCACTCACTCTCCTCCATTTTATTTCCGCTGAACATGAACACATCCGACGGGTAAAGCGGATGGTCCCTAAATTTGGTGTCTATCTGCCTCCTGGTCACTAGCGTGCGGGGATTGGAAGCGCATGAAGCTCTGCTATCCTATGAGTCTTTTTGCAGCTACGTTTTCCAGGGTCTGCTGACCGACATTTATCCTGGATGAATTCTTCACGTATAGATCGTTTTCATAATTTGATGAACACACCTTGGTGTGAAACTAGTGCACACATTGCTTATCATTGTATGTGAACTCAGATTAATTAAGACATTGACCCACATAGTACTGGGTTGGTAGATTTTCAACCTGGGTCCACTGCAAGATGTGGATGTCAATATCTCTGCGCAACTTCAAAGAATAGATGTGATAATCTTTCACTTTTTGCCTAGATGAGACCAACAACTTAACGGCAAGCCTGTTGCCGACACTTGTTTTGTGTTGTACGAGAGAATTCATGTTCATTTGAATGTAGATCGGAGCGATATGATCAAACGCTAACAAACTAGAGCCACCAAAACTTATGCAGTATAGCGTAATATTAATAAATTAGTGTGTAATGTGGCGTATCCTTCATAATAAATTACTGACTTTTTTAAGTCACAAACATTCCGTCAACGATTTTAGGCTTTCTGTACTTATGGGTTACTCTCCTCCCAAATTTGTCTTAAGTCCGTAAAAATTAATCGTTACAAAGCCGCAGATGCATGTAGTTGAGGATATATCCTATATTCAAAAAATTGCAGTACGCAGTATTGCAAAATCTGACAAGCATCATTGAATTGGAGACGATAACGTGAAGCACAGCGATATCAGCAGCTTGTGCAGACATCCTCTGTTCGTCACATTCTAAGCAGATAAAACTTGAGGCAACAAATTAAATTCGTAATAACGCGGGAAGTGATTATGATCAAGTCAATATCCCTTTGTAATATACACAACTTCAAAAAGTGTAGTGGTCAACCCTGAGTCACCCTTGGGCCTTGAAGTTTGGCCCAAAATCCGTGCTAAAATTTGGAGTTTTTCTTGCAATTATCATACTAGGCTCCGTTTCCATTCCTCAAATTTTTTGCAAAAAAATCCTCAATTTTTCTCATAGGCTAATCACAGGCCTGGTTCCGCCGTACGAAGACTCCAGTGGTTACCAGTGAAATCGCGAATTGACCTTCGTCTTGTGACTCTTGCCTTTAAGTTCATCAATGGCTCAGCTCCACCTTACCTGTGTGAATTGATCACCAGAACGAGTGAACTGCCAAGTCGCTCTCACCTTCGCTCTGTTACAAAGAAGTCTTTGATTGTTCCAAGATCACGACTGAAGTCAGTTGCAAGGAGGCGATTTTCCTCATGTTCCGCAATAGCATGGAATCGACTGCCCAGGGAAATTTCATCTACCGACTCCATGCGAAATTTCAAAAAAGCATGTAAAGCATTTTATATGACTGACAGTCTGTAATTTTTATCGTATTTTATCCTTATCTTTGTTCTGTAGCCTTGAAACTCTATGTATAAATGCTGCATTTCTAATAATAAATCGTGATCTATTCTAATCTATTTTTCAAACCTTTCCCCGCACTGCCGTTTAATTAGAGGTGCCGTTCAATTAGAGGGTGCCGTTCTATTTTCCGACTAGCTGATCAGAATTTAGAGATGAAATTTTCAGTAACTTTTATCTTAAATCTGTAAATTTTATAGATGAAAAGCGAAAACATGTAACATAAGAACTCTGCATAACTCCATTGAACGGGACTTCCCAGCCTCTAAAAATAGCTCCATAGCATTCTACAAACTATTTTTCTGTTTTACACGTTTTGCAGAAGATTATTTCAGTCATGTAATTGATGTAGGAGATGAATTCATCAAAGTGTCGTTAAATTAGAGGTGACGTTCAATTAGAGGGTGTCATTCAATTTTTCAGCTCCTCCTCTAGACTGCCGTTCAAATAGAGGTTTTGCAGTAACTGTAGTTCCCATCATATTTGATTTCGCAATGCGCATTTTGATCATCACTGATCCCCTAAGTGCATAGTTGTAAATTTGTGAAACTTTTTTCAGGCTATGGGTCGTATCTTCGTCGGATTGTGTCAAGTTGGTGCCTGGGGATGCTTCGATGAGTTCAACCGACTGGAAGAACGTATGTTGTCAGCCGTCTCACAACAGATTCAAAACATCCAAGAAGGCTTGCGAGATTTGGCTGTAAGCAACAAGCAGTCGAAAGGAAAGAAGGATGAGATGATTCAGGTCGAACTACTTGGCAAGCAAGTAAATGTGAATCCTGACATGGCTATCTTCATCACTATGAATCCTGGATATGCTGGTCGTTCCAACTTGCCCGACAACTTGAAGAAACTGTTCCGTTCATTGGCTATGACTCAGCCTAACCGACAACTTATTGCTCAGGTGATGTTGTACTCACAAGGCTTCCGTACAGCGGAAAAATTAGCAAAGAAAGTTGTGCCATTCTTCAAATTATGCGATGAACAGCTATCTCCTCAATCGCATTACGACTTCGGTCTTCGAGCATTGAAATCAGTATTGGTTTCAGCTGGTAACGTCAAGAGAGATCGAATCCGTGCTATCAAAGAAGACATTACATCTCGTGGAGAAAAAGTTGATGAAACAGTCATTGCAGAGCAATTGCCTGAACAGGAGATTCTCATTCAATCTGTCATGGAAACAATGGTGCCGAAGTTGGTGGCTGAAGATATTCCTCTTCTGTACTCTTTGTTGAGCGATGTGTTCCCAGGTAAGCACATGGATCATTCTCACAGATGCCACAAGTTCCCTTTGAATCAGCTATTCGATGAAACCACGAATTGAGAAGTGCTCGAATAAATAAACACAGTTCAGCACGCTCATCTCATCGATTGGTCGGTTGAAATGAATACTCGTAGCATCATTTGCTCATGACATGTCATCACATTAGAAAGAAGTACTGAATCGATTGAGATATTTGAATCGATCTTACAAAAATTACCTATTGTTTTCTTTTAGGCGTTGTGTATCGGCCAGGAGAAATGAAAGGCCTCCGTGCTGAAATTCGCAAAGTTTGTGAGGAATTAGATTTGGTTTATGGAGAAGCTGAAGGTGAAATGGGAAGATTGTGGATCGAGAAAGTATTACAATTGTATCAAATCACGTGTATCCATCATGGTCTGATGATGGTCGGTCCATCTGGCTCTGGAAAATCTACAGCGTGGCAAGTCTTACTGAAGGCTCTACAAAGATTGGAAGGCGTTGAGGGAGTTGCACATGTCATCGATCCCAAGTCAATCAGCAAGGACTCATTATACGGTTATATGGATCCCAATACTCGCGAATGGAGTGATGGTTTGTTTACACACAAGCTTAGAAAGTGAGTCAGCTACTATTGATTTAAGTTATTCGCTTTGTCGGCGCTGAAATGAATAATTTGAATGTAGTATTATAGAATACCATGCTGCAGTTTCGTTGTGCAGTGTGGTTCTTGATTTTTATCGCAAAGATAAAAGGCAATGTGAGTTCACACAGTTCTCTATCAACGCTATGGTTCAACCCTTCGCATTTATAATCGGAAAATTTCTTTAAAATGCTCTTGTCAAGTATTCCGCTGTCACAATTTTTTGATTTCTTTTCAAGATTTGTCCTTAAGATGTTGATCGATCAATATCGTAAATTCACCGTACCGTTTAAGTTATTCAAAACATTTTTCATGCAAAGTGAGAATATGTGTTTTCGGTACTGTCGTAAATTTAGACGTACTACAGAATTATAAAATAGAATGATCAACCAAGAATAAATTGTAAGGAAACCTCTGTAACAGTTTAGATATTGTATCAGAACATAGTATGCTTCATTTGAAACTGTATCTAACAATGCGCCATATTCGGTTGAATCCTGTGTTCTTTACCTTGAAAGTCATTGGCAGTTCAATTAATCTATGTATCTGCATGTTTATATGATGCTATGATGACAGTGACAATGTAGGTGTATATGTAGATGACAATGTAGAGCGATAATCACGAAAATGGACCGCCTAAATTATGTCGACATTCAATCGATTCTGATGCCTTCCGAACGTGTCGCACATCAACGTGTCATTAATCATTCGATGGCTTATATTCTTAGCTTTAAAATAGGCCATGATAATTTGCATCCGCTATTGTGTTTGATAGACAGTGGTCAAAGTATGAAAATCGCTCAATTAGTGAATTGTAATATTTCAGTAAAAAACACATGTGAGCATGCTAATGAATCAAGCACGAGAAAAGCGAGGATTTTCTTAGCATTCTTTTTCAGATATTGCATATCGAAGTCGGTGGACTAAGAGAGAGAAACAATGTTATCACAAGCTTTGAAATGTCTGAGTACTTAAGCGATCACGAGAAAATTTTTAAAATGGAGCTATTGAACTGATTTGAATAAGACTTGCATACTCTTGCTCCTTACATCGTAGGAATTCTGAATATACCAAGTGCAAATATCTTTGATAGAAAAATGGGAACATTACTTCGCCAGCCAATAATATTGCGATTTTGTGATAAATTTACGATGTCACTGATTCTCTACTTATCCAAAGATTTCTATCAGTAATATGTCAAAAGAATGCTCAGAAAATTCTCGCTCTCGTTCCTGATTCGAGCCAACTCGCATGTTTTCGCATTGAAAAATCACAATTTTCAAACTGAACGATTTTCATTTTTTGACCACTGTCCAGCAAACAAAATACGGATGCAAAATTATTATAGCTTATTTGAATTGTGATAGCACTATAATCGATTGTACGTCGACATAATTCATGATTAGTCTATGTAGGTAGTAGTGATGAATAACTATTTAGCGTCATTCATCAGTTAGGGCAAATTGTTCTTTAATGATCCACCTTTCACTAATTACTATTATTATCAGTTGCTGTTCAGATGTAAATTGCGTTTATTTTGAAAAGGTGATACATTCATAATGAAATCTCATATTGATAATTCTGTCTATTTTACCACAATTTAGTTTGCAATGGTGAGACGAATACATGAAATTGTATATTGTTATTGCACTACTAATATCGTTCGATTTGGTCATCCAAAATAAAGATATTCTACTTCAAGTTCATGTTGAATAAGAAATCATGTATTCATTTTTTGCGATGTTGGTTTTCACTCAAAATAACTCTTACTTACATGATTGACGAATGAAAATCCAAGGAAGTCAACTATCATTATGCATAAAATCTACTATCATCGACTTAATGCTCATCATAAAAATGCGGTTTATTATACTGGCATAAGCTCCCTGCTATTGAGGGTTGCCCAGTCCTTTCACTGCTATTTTTCTCTATTCATCTTCGCATCTTCTTTGATCACACTTATCCATTTATTTGCTGGTCGGCCTCTCCTTGAACTTCCTGCGATTGTGGTTGTCATCACTTTCTTCACCTCGTTCTCCTCTCGACGAGTATCAATGACGTCAGGGTCGATGAGGATCGACGACACAGACAAAACAACAAAATCATTGTTCAATCCCCCAACAGATCGCAAAACAGAACTAGCGCTCGACAGACTTACACACAGAACACTTGTGCAACTCCGCACCAACAAATCACCTTTCTTAAAAAATGCATTCATGATAACAAAGACTTCTGTCCACTCATCACCTCTTCTCTTGCACACATGACGCTCACATTATAGAACCTGCGGCTTGCCCCCGTCAGCTGTGCGGAGCTGTGGGAGCAGGCGATTGGCCCGTCCAACACCTGACGGCCCAATAGCAATGGAGGAGCTTTCATCTAAAAACTAACTGTACTAATTGAATTATGTTCTCCAAATATTTACATAATTTTCGCAAAGTTTGCCTGAGTAACAATATGAATTTCGTACGTTATGTTAACTAACATACCGGTATTTGTAGGAGTGATTTTGTGTAACATGAAATCCTGCATTGGTTTGATGTGATTGATTAAATTACATGTCTACAATTTAGGGTCATCGACAATGTACGTGGAGAGGCCTGTCGAAGACAATGGATCATTTTCGACGGTGACGTTGATCCAGAATGGGTAGAGAATTTGAATTCCGTGCTAGATGACAATAAATTGTTGACGCTACCAAATGGTGAACGTTTGGCAATTCCACCCAATGTTCGTATTATGTTTGAAGTGCAGGTAAGCAAATCCATTTGATGTAATAAATAAGTGTAGCTCTGTTTTCTGTAAGAAATTTGTGTTCTCTCCAAGTTTTCTGTTACGACCTGCTACTTATTATATGATAAGTGTTATATTAAGACTTATTATATATCAGTGTTTCCTGATATATTTCATTTAGGAGATGAACTTTATCTTTCCAGGACTTGAAACACGCAACCTTGGCCACTGTTTCGCGTTGTGGAATGGTTTGGTTCTCAGAAGATGTCCTTCATACAGAGATGATATTCGAGAATTTCCTACGTGACCTGAAGCACCATCCAGTTAGCGAGGATGCTGAGGAAGACGTTACCAGCCATCAAGCCAGGAAATCTGCCGTCACACCATCAGATGGAACCGGATCGGATCAGCCACTCTCACCAACGATCGCCTGTCAACGAGAAATGGTGGCTGTCCTTGCCCCACACTTCTCTTCAGGTATTATGATTTAGTTCAAAAATTCTGCAGATTCGAGGAGATAACAACAATTGTGTTTCTATTTCATTGCAGATGGTTTGGTGATGAGGTGTCTGGAGTATGCCTCCACTATCGAACATATCATGGACTTCACTCGTCTACGTGCACTCACTTCTTTGTTTTCCATATTGAAGCAAGCATTAAGAACCGTCATCTCTTACAACCATTCACACCCTGACTTTCCGATGCAGTCAGAACAGTTAGAAAATTACATCAGTAGGTCTTTGATTCATGCTTTGTTATGGTCTATGAGCGGAGACGGTAGATTGAAAATTCGTCAGCAACTTGGAGATTTTATTCGCTCCATCACGACAATTACTTTGCCATCCGACTCATCGCAGCCAATTATCGATTTTGAGGCCACTATTCAAGGTGATTGGCAACCTTGGTCTCAAAAGGTGCCGCAAATTGAAATCGAAACTCACAAGGTTACCGCAACAGATGTTGTTGTACCTACAGTAGATACTGTGCGCCACGAGGGCTTGCTTTACACTTGGTTGGCAGAGCACAGACCGATGCTGCTATGTGGTCCTCCTGGATCTGGCAAAACTATGACACTCTTCTCAGCATTGAGAAGCTTACCGGATATGGAGGTTGTTGGTTTGAACTTTTCTTCAGCTACTACTCCAGAATTGATGATGAAAACGTTCGATCAATACTGCGAATACAGGTAAGTAAATTGTGACTTCAAGCATTGTATGATAAAATCATAAGTGTTTCTAAATTGAATCGAAAGTAGCCGATGCTGTTATTATTATTTTATTTCCCAAATTTTCGCCTACACAGGCCGCGTCAGGGGATAAAAGGATTTTATGTTTACAAATATCAAACGATTTTGAAAAATATTGTTAGTAAGATATCAAGGTTTCAGTAAGTAAATAAAATCCATAGAAGTATTGATAGTATATGAAGTGCATAGATGTAATAATAACATAGATGTCATAGATGTAAAAATTACTCATGGAGATATAAGTATAGAAAATGTTATCTAATAATTCATATAAAAAGGAAATGTTCACGTTCTTCTCTCGAGTTAATTTTCGGTTGTAGCTTGTTGATCCACACTGCTTCACGTAGTCTGATGTTAGTATTGTCGTGTTCTTGTGTTATTACTTCTGTTGTTATGTGGTTACTGTTGCACAATTTCAAGTGTTTATATACTGATGATGCTTTTTGAGTAACGTGCAATAGTCTGGTATGCAATAGTCTGATGGTACTCCCAATATAAAATTTTTGACATTTCGAACAACTTATTTTATAAATCACATTTTGTCTGAAACAAAGTTCGTTGTTTATGGGACAATTAGTGAGTTGACATGTTTTGTTGGTTGTGATTTTCTTTTGTAATACATTCCTCAGAGTTGTTCGAAATGTCAAAAAATTTTATATTGGGAGTATCATCAGACTACTGCATACCAGAATTAAAGAGCACGTTACTCAAAAAGCATCATCAGTATATAAACACTTGAAATTATGCAACAGTAACCACATAACAACAGAAGTAATAACACAAGAACACGACAATACTAACATCAGACTACGTGAAGCAGTGTGGATCAACAAGCTACAACCGAAAATTAACTCGAGAGAAGAACGTGAACATTTCCTTTTTATATGAATTATTAGATAACATTTTCTATACTTATATCTCCATGAGTAATTTTTACATCTATGACATCTATGTTATTATTACATCTATGCACTTCATATACTATCAATACTTCTATGGATTTTATTTACTTACTGAAACCTTGATATCTTACTAACAATATTTTTCAAAATCGTTTGATATTTGTAAACATAAAATCCTTTTATCCCCTGACGCGGCCTGTGTAGGCGAAAATTTGGGAAATAAAATAATAATAACAGCATCGGCTACTTTCGATTCATTCTTTATAATGCTGTTTAAGCGGAATTTTACTATTTTGTTTCTAAATTCATTTTCATTATTTAAAACTATGTATTTAGCAGGACCTTTACATTTCTCAGTATCTGTTTGAGAGAATAGAATCGTTTTGAGATGTCATTTTGCCAACCTTAATTAACTTCTAAAACTGCATTCATCGAATATCTATTCATGCTTTCAGGAAAACTCCTAATGGAATCATGCTAGCCCCGTTACAACTTAACAAATGGTTGGTATTCTTCTGTGATGAAATCAATTTGCCTGACGAGGATAAATACGGTACTCAGCGTGTCATTAGCTTCTTGCGACAGATGATGGAACACGGAGGATTTTACCGCACTTCCGATATGCAATGGGTGAAGTTCGAGCGAATTCAATTCGTTGGAGCTTGCAACCCTCCTACCGATCCTGGCCGAAAACCACTTTCTCACCGATTCTTGCGTCATGTTCCAGTGATCTACGTCGATTATCCTGGTGAGACATCACTGAAACAAATTTATGGAACTTTCAACCGTGCAATGCTTCGAATTGTTCCATCCTTGAGACCTCACGCAGACGCTCTTACAAATGCTATGGTCGAATTCTTCCTGCTATCGCAAGATCATTTTACTCAAGATATGCAACCGCATTACATCTACAGTCCTCGTGAAATGACCCGCTGGGTACGAGGTATCTACGAAGCCTTGAAGCCTCTCGAATCCTTGCCGCTCGAGGGTTTGGTGCGCATTTGGGCTCATGAAGCCCTTCGTTTATTCCAGGTGTGTATCAGGCTATTGCATGACGGATGGTCTGTAGGGTGTGGAATCTATTTCATCAATACATTCTTGATCGCGTAATCTGATATTGCTTAGGTTCGCGTAATAACTAGGGATGCACCTCATAGTGGATCCAGCCGGAGACGGATAGTGCTGGATAGCCGGTGCATCTACAGATTTTGACTGCTTAAAGTGCTAAGAATACGCAAAGATTAACGAAGATGAACAAGGTGGCTAATTTTGTGGGTGCATCCCTAGTGATACCGAGATTACTCTAACTGAAGCTATATTTATGAAGACAACCTATCCACTTACTACGATTTTTTTATAATTTTTTTATAGCTGCCTTTGTACAAAGTAATAATTGGAGAACAGACTTATGTGCTGGCAAATCAAGCAATATTAATTACAGATATAAATTATCATTGCAAACCTAATATCTTCGACCTCATATCGCAGATAAGTTGTGAGAATCCATTGAATTCAAGTAAAGTAACTGTTGGTGCATCAGTTGCTGCTTTTCCAAGGCCATCATTTCACGTTTTTTGTTTTTATGTTTTTAACAATATATCATCAAAATACGCAGTATCAGAGATAGACATTTAAATAACTTAGAACGGAAAATTTAGGAGGGTAACTCATCAATATCAGATTACGCTATCTAGACCGACTTTACTGTTGCAAAGTATTATCTAATTGATGAATGAGTAATAGTTTTAGTATCTTATGACACGCATCACTTACTCGATAATGAATATTATTACTAATGATATTGCTGAGTCCATAATTCTAATGCAATGATATTGAATATTTACATTACGTAGACAGTTTATAGCTGAATAGCCCCAATTATTTCGCCGTCTCTATATGACCTGATTATCTTAAAAGAAAATCTCCTTCTGGCCTCTGATTATGGAAACACTGATTACAGAAATATGCACTGTAGATGGAATTCGCTAATAGATAGTCTATTTCCACAATCTTTCCTTACATCAACTTACTCATAATTTATAATTGACTTCAATGTAAATAGTTCTTCATTACATGTATAATAGAAAAATTTAAAGCATGAAATTTTACATAAACGGTTAAGCGCATCCACCTGTATGTATTTATTACTTGTTTATTTCAGGACCGACTGGTCGAAGACGAAGAGCGGCTATGGACTGACGAACACGTAAATGAAGTCGCCATGACACATTTCCCATCAGTTGATAAAGAAACATCTCTCAAACGCCCGATTCTTTACAGTAACTGGTTATCGAAGGATTACATGCCAGTAGAACAAGATGAGTTACGAGAATATGTAAAAGCACGTCTGCGTGTGTTCTATGAGGAGGAACTTGATGTACAACTCGTTTTGTTCAATCAAGTTTTGGATCATGTATTGAGAATTGATCGTGTGTTCCGTCAGCCACAGGGACATCTGCTACTTATCGGTGTCAGTGGTGCTGGCAAGACTACCTTGTCCCGATTCGTAGCCTGGCTGAATGGATTGAGCGTTTTCCAAGTTAAAGTGCATAACAAATATACTGCCGATGACTTTGATGATGATCTCCGAAATGTTCTCCGTCGTTCTGGTTGCAAGAATGAGAAGATTGTATTCATTATGGATGAGTCAAATGTGATGGACTCCAGCTTCTTGGAAAGAATGAATACTTTGCTAGCTAATGGTGAAGTTCCTGGCTTGTTTGAAGGTGATGAATTCTCTACACTGATGACGCAGTGTAAGGAAGGTGCTACTCGATTAGGTTCCATGATCGATTCCCATGAAGAACTGTACAAATGGTTCACTCAACAAATTTGTCGAAACCTTCACGTCGTCTTTACCATGAACCCGTCTACAGATGGTTTGAAAGATCGAGCCGCGACGTCTCCTGCACTGTTCAATCGTTGTGTCCTTAACTGGTTTGGCGATTGGTCAACAGAGGCTTACTACCATGTCGGTCGTGAATTCACTGCTAAGATTGATCTGGACAAAGACAAGTGGGAGAGACCAGACTATCCACCTGTTGCCTTCGATGGATTGCCGGAATCTCCAAGTCACCGAGATATGGTCTGCAATGCTTTCGTTTTCGTGCATCAGACCTTACATCAAGCCAATCAGCGTGTGATGAAACGTGGTGGAAGAACTATGTCCATTACGCCTCGACATTACTTGGACTTCATCGCACATTATGTGAAATTGACCGGCGAAAAACGATCCGATTTAGAAGAACAACAGTTACATTTGAACATCGGTCTGCAGAAGATTCACCAAACAGTGGATCAAGTGGAGGTCATGCAGAAGTCTCTCACCAAAAAGCGTCAAGAATTGGAAAAAATGAACGAAGCTGCCAACAACAAATTGAAAGAGATGGTTCAAGATCAGCAAGAGGCAGAAAAGAGAAAGCAAACAAGTCAGAAGTTGAGAGAGCAGCTATCTGAGCAAGAAGTATTCATTGCCCAGAAACGGAAGGATGTCATGGCAGATCTCAGTCAAGTAGAACCAGCTGTCAATGACGCCAAGCAGGGTAAGTTAAACATTTATTTTCACTTTTCAAATAAATTGAGCATGTGATCTAGTAAAACCTTTGGAACTTTGTATTACTAAGTGAGATATTACGATTATCATCTTGATTAAATGCATGACACAGTCCAGTTCATATCCTTGCATTTATCACCCAAGTTAGGTGTAATATCACAGAAAAGTTTGTTAATTTGCCATCGACAATTAATCAGGTTGAGCTGATAGCTGAAAAAGTAAACCAATGAAGTAGTTGATGTCCATAATTTCGTCTATGATATTACTAAGAAGTTTCATAGACGGTCATTTCTATAGACTCAGTGGCAATTTGCTGAGAAATACTTCCTATCTAATCTTCGCAGTACAGTTTCCTGTTTTGATAATAGGGACATTTTTTTCTTGAAATGTTGACGTCCATTCTTTTATACGACGTTTATTTTTAATCTGCAGTTCATATACTTTTGTATGCCTCGAGGCATTTGTTAATAAAAAGTCTTGCTTAACTACTAATTCGACTGTATAAAATGTTTTGTCATTATCTGCTGTGAATTTTATTCAAATCACATCAAGTCAGAAATGCTCTATATAATAGGAAAACATTTTATGCACGGTGTACAGTTATTCTAGGTTTACATACTGGAAGCAACAAGAATAGACATGGACGATGACAAGGCGATGAAATGTTTCTGTGCATTTATAATCTTTCCGCTGTAAATAGTTTTCCATTTTTCTTAGCTTTGAATGGTCATAGAATATAGCGAATATAATTTAATGATCATGAGATGTAAGAAATTATACTGCGATTGTAGTATTCATAGCCAGCGAATGTTGTCTCCAACATTCCGTATTGGAAAGCGCCATTCCTATGCTATTCCTCATCTGTATCGAATCACAATCACATCGAAGTAATCAACTTTGAAACTGTTTATTCTACCATATCATAGATTCCAAAGTACACAGCTGATGTAGGCTATCAGAATGTTATGACAGAAAATTTATAATGAACTTCTTAAAATCGCATGACTAGCTGATCATCAATTGATTTACAATATTGATGAAATTGCACAATGGAGAGTATTTCTGTCTAATATTGCGTCGTCGTCGTTCGATTTCGCCGATAATGATGATAATTTTCGCAGTAGCTATTTCATCTCCCACTTTCCTGCAACTTCGAGGTATGTACATGTTCGACATATTTGCGAAAGGAAATATCCGCGAAAGAATCAGCTCGTCAGTTTCATATAAGTTAATGAATTTTATGAACTTCTGGATATGACGATCATGCAGATCTGAATTACTATGTCGTTTTTTAACTGATCTATCTGGACTAAAAAGTACGAATGGCTGATGTCTATGGTAACGCTGATATGCCTTAAAATTATAATGTAGATTCAGATGTAGACATGCTATTCTGACAGTCATTAGAATCTTCGGTTGGAGGAGACGTGAACATCGGACAACATTAGCTGCCAGTCTAAGCAGGTCAGTAAAGTACGTGCATTGGGGCCTATTTACAGTGTGGAGTTACAGCTCCTTTCAAGGTAATGCGCTTCTCTTCTATATAAATACTTGACGGTACTCGATATGCAGCAATTTTTCTGGTTACTTTGAGAGACCATATTCAAATCGCCTCTGTCGCAAACTACAATGGAAGTTTTTTCTTGCAATTGGTTTCATATACTGGTTTTACGAAACTACACTTAATCATGTGGTGGTCTGAAGGCAGAGATCGGATTGTGATGGGGCAGCATTTTTGTTGCATTTTCGAAGAGAGGACATTAGCTGTTGACGCAGCGTATTGACAGTGGCAGCTGATAGACATTGATAGTTATGGCTGTCACAAAATGAAATCACAGAAAATTTGCGTTTTGCTCTGTTGTGTATCTTGTTATGCGTGAATGACGTTTGTTGATTTCGTAGTTAATATGAAATGAATGAATGAATAGCATAAGGTAGAGACTTTGAAATCACACAACTCAGGAAAATCACTAGTAAATGTACAGTTATCTCATGTCCTCTCTACACTTTATATACAGACAAATCGATCCCGTCTTGATGCATTGTATAGCCTAAGCCGTCCAGTTTAGACTTACTTAAAGCAGCTGTTGTCCGATGTCTATCGAAGGAGTACTTTCTGTCACTTAATGAGCCATTATGAAATGAACTATTATCGTTACTATGTAGCCGTGAACGCCATCAAGCGTCAACAGTTGGTGGAGATCCGCTCGTTGGCCAATCCGCCGAATCCTGTGAAAATGGCAATCGAATCCATCTGTACGATGTTGGGCGAACCGGATCTAGATTGGCGCTCGTTGCGGTCGATCATCATGCGGGACAACTTCATCAGCTCGATTGTGAACTTCAATACTGATGATATCTCGTGAGTGTTATAGCTTCCTCGCTTGAACCGCTTGTCGTCGTTTTCCTTTTCAGCTGTCCAGTCGATCCGAAAGAAAGACATACAAGAGATCAAGGCAATGAAAAACCCTCCTCCACTCGTCAAGATGGCTGTCGAATCCATCTGTCTCTTGTTGGGAGAAAAGGCGCCTGATTGGCGCACCATTCTTCAAGTTATTGTCAAGGACACGTTTGTGCCCAGTATTATCAATTTCGACACTGAGAGCGTGACGTGAGTGAGGCGTCTGCTCGACTGAGTAAAGTGTCGTAGCGGTCAACTTTCAATACCTCTTCTACTGCTTCCCCGATATCGGTCATTGATTTAGTATTTTCTATCTGCCAACCTTTTTTTCTCCCCAACACCCCTACTCGTTTCCTTCTATTTTTTTTTCTTGGTGTTATCTCAAGTGCCTCATCTGCTATTGTTTGCTTGTTTTGCGAATCAAATGTCATCAGATATCATAAGGTGCACTCTATCATAGGCTTCTATCACATAAATAGCTTTTTCATTTCATCACTTTATTTGGTATATAACGTCCCTAGAAGTTTTGGGCCTTTAGTTTCCTTCAGTTATGGATATTATGGTTGTTTCCTAGTCTATGTTATTAACTAAACGGTATTAATTGTCATTTTGAAAGTTTATTGAATTGTTTCTAGTAGTCGTGTTCGGGTAACCTTTGCTTCGTACTAATCATAACTAAAAATGAAGTTTGATATGAGGTCCAGAAGTTGACATTCTGTGAACAAGTAAATTCAAAATGTTCATCGAGTAAGTATATTATATCGTACGTGTAAAAGGTGCGTACATGAAATTATGCGTAATTGTAATGAAATTGACGAGACGAATGAAGAAATTGAAATCGATCATTTTAGTCATACAACGTACTTCAGGTTAGCAGTGAGAAACGCAGTCCAATAGTAAGAGTGAGCCGACCCTCACGCATTTTATTGCAGTCTCCGACAATATTTAATTCTAAAATCTGTTGTATCAGGTGTAGCAACCATAAATATTCAAAGATAGATATTTCAATTACAATCTCTTTGGTTTTGCCTTCCATATAAAAAAATCGACCTTCAGATATGTTGAAGAAAAGCTAACATTGCAACTGGTAGTTTTGGGAGTTTTGTGTCTTCAGAGTTGTCTCCTTTGCACGCCCAACAGCTGGATCGTCATCGAAAATAAAGACTTGCTCGACTAATCATCAGTGATACCTTAATGAAATTTGTGAATACCATATTTTTAGACTTCGTCTGGAAGTATGCTCATTCTATTTCTTCGTCAATGAATTCAGAAATTAATAGGTTCATTTATCTTGGACCGCTGCCACGCAGCTGTCACTAACTTTGTGCTAATTCCACTGACAAAATCGCTTCATGAAACTCCCCTAGTCTGATGGAGGCAATAGATGCTAGATTGACAGCATAGGGAGAAAGTATGCCATATCCGAAAATTGCTAGATGTTTTGCAGGGATGAAGGCTGTAAAATTTTGACGTAATCTATATTCCGCGCCCCAACATGCACCAAAATCAAATGAAGAGGGAAATGAACTAATTTGCCGATCTGAATCTCACAGTTTCCATGAAAGCTCGATAAAAAATGACGAATTTGAAATCACTGATCCCTTGATAGAAAAAGGAGAATTCATGCATGAACTTTTATGCAATTTTACCTGGAAGACCATGATTCCTGAAATCGATGGTCGACTTCAGTCGGCTGATAGCATAATTGTTGAATGCCCTTGAACGTGAAATCAGTGATACGAACGCATTTAGATCCATCATTCCATGTTGCTTTGATATGATCGAACTATGAGGCAGTAGCATTGGGATAATCGGCAAGTGAAAAAAACGCTCATTTGCCAAATTATTGTTTGTGACTTTTAGCTTTGTTCTATACTACCTGCGAATGGTTGCTATGACAATAAATTGTGGTCGTTTGAAATTTTACAAGAAAAGATCGTGCTTGATGTCTACACAGCACAGCGCTGAAGGTACTTCCTTACAGCTTTTTAAGTACGGTGCAGTACACATAGAACAGACGCCCAGGGGGTTTTAGCTTATCTGGAAATGTTGCCATTTATAGTGTTTACAGTCGGATAGTCGGTGGGATTGGCCCATGCAGACAACTTTAAAGACCCGCTTGCCGGACTGGATGGCAGCTGTGTTCATCGAAGGATATAGATATTATGAATGCGTGACACAGCATCATGAAAAGTCCTATTCATCATGTTCTTTGATCGAGTTTTTATTATTTGTCGAATTCTATTGTTAAGTGTCAACAATAATCACTGTTAAATGTAAGTCACTGCGCATTATCTCACGCATTTGTAACAAAGATGTCATTCGATCAAGACAGCTGCTACACATACTATATGAGAAACCGGTGTTTGGACCAACCGAACCCACCAACATAACTCCAGGCAGATGTGCGGTTCTTTCTCAGACGCCATGTTCCATCCTACTATAAGAAAGAAATTCGGTAATTTTTCCCAACTAGCTTAAACCAACTGGACGTGTGGTCTGCTATACTGATTGAGGTAAAAATAATGTGTTCAAATTGCGCTCACCAATGCACTTACACAACAGCATTCTCCACAATCAAACGCAAAACGCTAGAATGTTAAAATATCGTAGGTGTAATCAGATAAATAATAATGTTAGCTCTCATGCAATGAAAGATGATTTATAAAGCACTATATATACTGTATACGTTCGAGGTATTTAAGTCTACCGTAATGAATTGCTTCGCACTTACATAATGCAAATGCAATATATCACGGAACTTTTTCAAAAATATTTTCTTGGAATTAGAAGTCCATAATTTGAAGGAGTTTTGCCAATCATCATATTGATTTCATAGTGACTGATTTGATTAGAATGAATGCTTTCCTGCCACGCATGCAGCTAAAAATTGCTTGTTCGAAGATGAGTGAGATCACCGAGCTAAAATTTTTGAAGTATTTTCATGTTATATAATCGCAAAAAAGCTTGCTGACTTAGTCAAAAAGATATCAAATTTAAGAACTTTGCCACCTCATCTCGGCTAGGCTTAGGAGGTTGTGGGATTAATTGCTTCTGCTCTACAACACCTACTTCATAACCACTAACGTGTCACCACTTTTGTAATTCAATAGTTGCTTAATTTCAATGCAAGATATCAGAACAGTTTCTTTGACACAGCATAGGAAGATATCATTTTATAGAATTCTAGAGTAGTGTTTTTAGAAGTTTTCATCTCGACATTTCACCTGCAATTCAACGGACATTGACACCTGGAAGTCAATTGCACAGAGTCAAATGGTGGTGTCTCTAGTGCTTGCCTGCAATGCCTGTATTTTTCATCGCAATTTCATCGACATCAATTGTCAAAAAATTGACTTGGATGTTGTTGGCTGCGAAACATAGCATGGTTATGTAATGCAAATTCCGAAAGCAAACAGGAATCAACTCAAGCAGATTTGAGCTCTTTCTGGTGTCTTAGCAGAAAATACGGCAGCTGCTGCAAATTTTATAGACATCCACGGAAAGTAGCCTAGATTGCAGTTGAGTTACACTAGTACGATGACTGTATCAAAAGTTAAGCTTTTCTGGACAGGAAGTAAAGCACGCTCACCACTGCGTCAGAGCCGCTGAAGAAGATGGTTAGTACTCTCTTGCGGGACAAGGTAGCCCTGTTGGGCGAACATTTCCAGCTATTCTAGGAAGCATAGAACCCGTTGCTCTGCAAAACTGCATGAAAAATTCTCCGCACACAAAATAATGTGATGCCTATAGCTTTTCGTTGAGGATGAGTTCAGTCGCTACATTGAAGGTATCGAAGAGTTCAGCCATCCTTGAAGTGCAATGTGGATCACACTGTCCACAACTATCTCGGTCTGGCGAGAATTGGGTCATTCCCGACGGTCCTCTTCGAAGATGGATCTTCCTCCATTGTAAGTTTCCTTGATTGGATAAAGTTACGCAAACAATATAGGAGTTCGTTCGTGCCTCGAACGAAATGTTGAGATACGGGTATAGAGGTACATCTTGTCCCATGTGCAACGTTAGTGCATACTTTGTGATCGTGATGATATTGAAATACATGTACTTAACGAAACTCTTAGTCTTTATCTATGTGACAATTACCAGTTTTCCTGTGACGAGATTTCCTGAGTTGAGATAATGAAGCCATACCTCAAAAACTTTTTCAAACGCACTATTTTGACCACTATATGTTTCTGTACAAGATAACCTGAGGTTGTTTTCCGTATTACAAGCTTTTTCTTCATTCGAAGTAATTCTCCAGCACTTTCTCGGTTTGTCGAAGACTTATTAAGACCATTACTGATTTGGAAACATGCACCGGTATTTACAATTTCTAAAGATAATTGTGTTAATTTCGAAAAGATGAGAATGAATATGAATTGAAATTCACTATCGTCTTTTAAGTTTTCTATGAAGTAGAAAGCCGCCAGTTGGCATTATCTACGATTGCAGATTTAAATTTCAGTTGACCGCTGCCTGTTATGACAATGTCTTTCGTTTGGATTCGACACAGCCTCAATGTTGTGTGTGAAATCTTGAATGTGTTGTAACGAATCAGCTTTTTCATTCTCAATGTAATCTAGTGGTTGTGTTTATGATTGCGACTGTGTGTTTGCATGTGAGTACGAGTACCACATTTTGCATTACAAGAATGTTTCTAAATTCTGCGCGTACTCAGCTTATCACCTAGGATGTAACATATATTACTGATGCGTTCCTTTTTCCAGGGACCACATTCGTGATCAAATGAAGAAGAAATACTTGTCTAACCCTGACTATAACTTCGAAAAAGTAAATCGAGCCAGTTTGGCATGTGGTCCCATGGTGAAATGGGCGATAGCTCAAATCATGTATGCAGACATGTTGAAACGAGTCGAGCCGTTGCGTAATGAGCTGCAATCTTTGGAAAATGAGGCGACCAAAAATCAGCAGAAAGCCGATGAAGTGGAACAAACGATATCTGCTCTTGAAAAATCAATTGCAAAATACAAAGAAGAGTATGCTGTTCTCATCAGTCAGGTAGACTTGATTTTATATTGATTCAAAAGCTATTTATTTTCATGGAGCTGGAATATCTCTCTTACGCAAACTTATATAGGTATAGCTGCCATTTTGCGACGTATTATGAAGCAAGTTTGACAAATACGACTATTTGGATCTAGGCTCAACATTTCTGCGTGTATCTTCAGGCGCTCGAAAAGTTGCTGATGGTTTCGTCATTCTTATGAAACGTCATTTCATGCTTTCGATATCTTTTACATTGTTTTGCAAATTTTCCATAAGGAAGCAAATACTTTAACTTGAATTTTGCAGAAGCATTTCCACGTTTTCAGAAACTCCAGATCATGTCGGAGACACATTGAATTTCGACAGATCTAACTAGGTATTGACTTAACTGCGGAATGTCAATATTGGATTTGAGTAGTTTATAGCTATGTATTTATTGAATTCCCTTCACAAAACTGCTATTGACTGCACACAATGACATCGCTATTTCCTGCATTATGTGCCATACAAGGATCGTCTTCGATGTTGATGACATCTTGAGAGTTGACTATTGATGCGTTTTATTCGTGTCATTTATAGAATTTTTAAAATATTTTGTAGCCTTTTATGTAAATTTGAATTCTGCTTTTGATAGAATCCCTTTTACTATGTACGAATATGGCATTGAAATGAAATACAGGCTGGTTTAGCTTTTTGTGTAATAACTTAAAATTTCAATGACTGATAAATATGCTTCAAACACACATATAGAGTCATTTGCGTGTATGTTGATCTAGAGCGGACATAATCCTTTCCCAGTCATAGTATGCAATGGCAGCAAACGGTAGAGCTTGACATACATATTCGTCTCTCTTTGGCTTTTGTGATTAGCCAAGCGCACGTATTGCAGAAGTAGCTTTTATCAGAGAACCCACGAAGTTCAACGATAAGATTGCAGGCAGGCCTGTCAAGTGAAATGTACATATCTTTGACTCTATTTTTCAATTCGTCAAATGAAAACATTATTAAAACCGCTCGACTCTTCACTATCTGACTTTACTGACTTTGAACGTTTAATGTAGTGTTAATGTTCTAGTTCACCAGAATTCAGGCTTGAATTTGCTTGACGTTCAATGGAAAATTGATGGTCTTGTCCCTCGAGACGAGTTCTGGTCGTGACTATCAGTGTTAAGGAAAGTCATCTCTAGACTCAAGCATGCAGACAAGGCAATTTATCTCTGTGGGTTCAAAGCATAGTAATTGGATGAGAATCAATTATTATTAAATGCCTTATCGAAGGAGTGACTGGATGCAACTCAAAAATACTGGACATGTATCCCAGCAGTGTAGTACTCTACGGGTTTCTTAATTCTTCAGACTTGTCTTTTAATCTTTTCTTATCAGACATACATTATTCTGTAGACTTTCGTACTCAAACGCGTATCTTGATTTGCTGATCTTTTCATGTATACCATACCTCATTCTCATTTTATTTGATTTGCAGGCTCAGTCCATCAAAACTGATCTTTCCAACGTTGAGAAGAAAGTGTCTCGTTCAGTCGCGTTGTTGAAATCTCTTAGCAGCGAGCGAATCCGCTGGGAGAAGGGATCGGAAACTTTCAAAGCACAGATGGAGACTATTGTTGGAGATTGTTTACTATCAGGAGCATTCATGTCGTATGCTGGATATTTCGATCAACACATGCGAAGTACATTATTCAGTACTTGGAGTCACCATCTTTCACAAGCCAATGTGCGCTACCGCTCTGATTTGGCTCGTGCTGAGGTAAGGACCATGCATTGCAGCAACCATGCACTATACCTATGCTATCTTCGCGCTGTCTAGTCAAATTTGTGTTGTCTAAATTTCTGTACAGAATAAGCCTACTCGAAAGATGTCTACTTTGGAACGAGACGGAGGTTTTGCAAGAAAGAGTCGTAAACACGCCAAAGGCGAATGTTGCTTTTGTAGAATTAAAGTATGTGTTCATTATTAGCAACTAATACTGAATTGACTCAGCATCAAATTCGTTCGTGTTTAATTGCTCACTCTTGTTAATATTGAAGCATTTATACCGAATCGTATTCATTACATTCTCCTGTTTGCGGTTTTATGTTTTGGAAAGCATTTAAGTTTTCATTCATATTTTTGGTTAACTCAATTTGTTCGCATATGGAAAAGTCGGGGTAAAGAAGATGGTCTATTCAATCGGTTGCGGTTGAAAATCGTCACCTTACCCAATCGAAGCAGGTTGAAAACAGTTGATAACAAAATTAGTCAATCACGGATTTTTTCCGGCGTTACCACTGGGAAATGAAATTGTGGTATCACTTTAAGTTGATTCAAAACCTGGAGTTGCTATTCCGATAGATTCGCTAACTCGTGCTAGAAATGAAACGCCACGACATCAACGAAATTCAGAATGCCATCACGGGCACTGTGTGCACCCTGGTTCCTATTTTTAAGGGCAATGATGGATTGATCACAATGATCACTCAAGTGTAGTTTAATCACAGCTGTTTGACTGCTAGAACAGGCAATAACGATTCATAAATGAGCGCTTGAGAATAGAATAAGGAACTGTGTCGATATAAGAGACTTGCATTTTGGATTTCAGGCACCCACGAGAAGAATTCCTGTCTTGCACAAAGACTTCTCTTGTGGATTCATAGACCCGTAGAATGCTTTCGATCCTGTCCCTCACAGTGTGGACCAATATGCACTTAGAAAGGCTGTTGTCGACGATTGGTTAATGCGAGCACTATAATATGATGTTACTAGATGACGTGAGGACAGTCGTAAAAAATGACACATGCCAATGTTGCATTGCATCAAGACTTTGTTCCTAGTCCATTGTTTACATTGGTGATGGACACTATCTCAGAGGACACAGACGCTGCTTTGCCTCAGGATTGTGCTTTATGCCGAGTTGCCGACGACATGTACATCATTGCAGTTAGTGAAAGATGACTGGGAGAAAAGAATGGAGGCATCCAATGTGCTCTCTGGATCCATCTTAAATTTAACTTGGCGTGAGTGGCAGTCTACAACAGATGAGCTCCAAATTCAAGTGGAATCAATGGAACAGCCTGCCAACCTAATGGTGACGAGCTTGAGGCAGTTTGGAGCTTAAAGTATATTGGAAGCAGGTGTTGGTGTAGATGCTGCGATCGACAGAGGATGTCGATGGGCAATCTTCAAGGAATTAATGCTGTTTCTCACCTCACGTGCTCCTTCTTCCTATGAAAGAAAGAGTCAATGATGCCTGCGTCTGGAAAGTTGTAACATATGAAGGCAAGGCATGTACTTCAGGTAGACAGTCAACAACGTCTGTTAAGGTTGGCAATGCGCGTGATTAGGTGGATGCGTGACTCTAAGGCTAAAGCAAAAGACAGATAACGAAAAGATGACTTGAGGGATAACTTCGAGGCATTATCCGATGTTTTGAGAAGAAATATGCTTCCTTGAAATATCCACGTAATGAGAAAAGAGCCCGAAGATTGTGTCCACCAAGTGTTGACATGGAAGATAGATAATGGAGATGGAGAGGCTACAAAGAGCAAGCCACCAATTAACCGATAACATGAACTGATCCGACAGGTTGTCACTGCCCATTTTTGTTTTTGTCCAACTGCCTGCACATTTCTTGCCCCGTGAGGCAGTTCACCGAGACAAAGCTCGCCTGGGAATTTCACTTTGAAAAACATAAATCGTCTTCAAAGTAAGGAAGCAATAATTTTCTCGTGCCTCTTGGCATATTGCAAAATGAACAGCTTCCTTTACAAGACAACAAAGAAAGATCTGGACACCGTTATATCCTGGCGTTTTCTATAATTTCCCATTGGTAGCATAATGACGTTTAGCCACAGTCACCAGTGAGAATATGAAAAGAATATCTACTCTAATCTGACTGAAGATATATTGGTTTTCACTGTTTTCAGTTTTTTGTTGTTTTTTTTGTTTTTAAGTTGCGTTTTAATTATTATCATCCTATGCTATTTTGTTTCTAAGTTTGCCTAATGAGAAAATATTATTATTAATCCTGATTACTGTCTTACCGACATTTAATTAATTGAGATGTTCAGTATGTTAAATGCTCAGAATGATTATGATTCTCTATTAACTGATTTATGACTTGTCTCCTTTCATACAGTATCTGTCGCACCCGGATGAACGACTGCGTTGGCAAGCAAACGCATTACCGGCTGATGAGCTGTGCACCGAGAATGCCATCATTCTGAAGCGCTTCAACAGGTATCCCTTGATTATTGATCCAAGTGGTCAAGCTACTGAATTCATTTGCAATGAATATAAGCAAAAGAAGATGACGAAGACGAGTTTCTTAGATGATGCTTTCCGGAAAACATTGGAATCAGCTCTTCGATTCGGAACCCCTCTATTAGTGCAGGATGTTGAATCTTACGACTCCATTCTAAACCCTGTTCTCAATCGCGAAGTAAGACGAACCGGTGGACGAACACTTATCACAATTGGTGATCAAGACATCGACTTGTCGCCTACGTTTACGATTTTCCTTTCAACTCGAGATCCAACAGTGAGTTGATTGCCTGTATTCATTCAATAACCTTGAAACAATCTTAAACATGCAATAAATCATCGATGTGTAACTACCAGTTCAATGTAATTAAGTATTTATCACAAAACATTTTACAAAGTCCATTAATTGCTATAATTCTTCATGCTTGTCGTTTAATATCATGTAGTGTCCAACTACCTCTCCATAAATGGAATAAAATCATAAATAATCATTAAAATTTCTGAGTGTGGGAATCTTAGCAATTAAAAGAACCTATGATTTCAACTATCGCTTCATCTTAACCTGACACTTCGCTGATATGTAGATTTATAATTGAATATAAACATTCGATTTCAAGAACATAACACATTGACATGAAATGTTTACCATTTTTGTGTACTCAGTTGCAGGTATTGCTCAGTCTAATTTTTAACATTGTCTCAATGGCTTCTTTATTGTATGACTGTATTTATTGCCAAAGCCGTACAATGCTGCGTATACAGATGTGCAAACAAAACGTCCTATCCTAAAGACAATGCCTTCTACAGCTTTCCGAAAGACGAAAGACAGAAAAGGTTGTGGTGTAATAGCTGGACGAGTTTTTTTTAAACCGTCGAGGCACGGTGTTACAAGCTTTGAACATCTCAAAGAAAAAGATAAAGTAAAAATCTAAGATACGTATATCCTATTGAAAGAACAGCACATAGTCAGACAGTCTTTATTCCACTCGAGTATGGAGGCTGTACCATGCTTGAAAATGGGACGCGAGTTGATTATAGCTTTCTCTCGCAAAAGGACGAATGCTCTTGAAAAACTGAATGAAAGTCGGTCCAAGTTAAAGATGGAACTACCAATTAGTAATTATCGAGTCGAACCTGAATGCGGATTTTGATTTGATAGCTTCTATGTAATGCATGACTCTTAAAAAAGTGAAGAGAGCCTAGCTGCTCTATTTCGTCAAGCGCTTGGTTATTGACCGAACTACACCTTTAAATGATAAGTAAGTATACCTATAAGTAAGAGCTGACTGTGTTGAGGGGGAGGGGAAGTTTACCTAATGTTCACAAGTCAACAAGATTTTTTTTCTAATTTGATTTTGCATCGCTATTGTAACTTGCTGAAACATGTTTCCCATTGTTTCGATCAGTTACACATATTTTTAATGCGTAAAACAGACTGCTTTGAATTCCAATTGATATACAGTTTTCTTGCTAATGAAAATGCGAAAACTTCTTATTTTGAAAATATGGACACAAAATGAAACGGTAGACATCGATATTTTGGGATATTCAAACATATGGCAGCTGTCTGATTTCGTAAAACGGAATCAGATTCTTGACACATAGTGTATGTCTACTGTACGTTAATGAAATAATGATAGTTTGACTATTGAGCGCATTCTTAGCCAGTTTCTCTGTTAAGTGACTGTGCGTATCAATAATCTTGTCACTGATTTTTTTTCGGAAGACGGTTCTGTAATATAGGTACCTCAGCACTTGCAAGATTTGAACTCCACTTGATTAATTGAAGTGGACCAGCCATGTCACATCTTCACTGTGGTGTCATAGCTTTGACCTTAACAACCTTTGGAGATTTCATGTATGTTGATTAGCAACAGCACGAAATTTACAGTTGAAGGTTAGGAGTGTTACTTTTGTAAAAATTTATGAATGGTGCATATTACGATGCAGAATTTCTTAGTGGCGTGAATAAGTTTGATGCAATGGTCTTTAATGAAAAGCCGCTGTTCCGATGTAAGTTACACTATTTTGCAGCAAGCAAATAATGTGGGTTGTTTTTTTTGAAGGGCAGAATAACATGTCAGTCTATATACAAGACGATATATTTATCACAAACATCACATGAACATAAAATGATAACAAAGTACATTATATATTGAAAAAAGGTAAGAAGATGAAGTATTATTTGTGAAATATTCAGTAAACGACTGTATTAGTAACATCTGCATGAAGTTAAGCATCACATTTAGCCGATCGACTTTCTCCATAGAATTTTTGACGAACTCAATCGAAGCTTATTCGTAATTTAAAAGTACTGGTCTTAGATAGAAACTGAACTTTATTCGTAAATTTGAATATTAGGCACATTTATCACTTGAGGACTTCAAGATTGTGTCTGCTAGTGAAAATAAGACAGTTTAAGCTCCATTTTACAGTTTCAGAACTAACAGAAGAATGTATGAAATGATGTAGATGCATTGTTTAATATAGTTAAAGCAAATGTGATGACTAATACAAATAAAAGCTCGCTTTTTTGTTCTGAACAATTGTTTTTTAGTATATTTGGAATTGTTGTATTTCCCCAGCATGCAGCGGGAGGTAATAACTCCTTAAGATCAAAAATACTTCTTGGTTTCTCTTCGATTACAATGTCAACGATTTTTGCTGTATTGCCAGAGTTAACAATGCTTCTAGGAAGGTAAATAGCAAAATATTCTAGCGGTAAACAACCACGACTCACAGATGTATCCAATTTTATTTGTGTAGTGAATTCTTCTCCATCAGTATTATCTTTCGTCATATCATTACTGAGTGTCCATATATTAAAAAGACCCCTGGGAAAGGTTGCAGAATCTTTTTCTCTCATGGTAACAATCCCAGGCAACTCAGCCGGTTCGTATATAAGAAGCCATTTCTCGTTTTTTGCTACCTGATCACTTCGCTGATACGTTTCCAAGCCTTCGTGAATTTTTTCACGCATATCTTGCCATTCGTACTGGATACTGGAGAACGCTGGGGGTGTATACGGACTTGTGTTCGGTGGTAGATCGTTACATACTGTTTTATCGGATGCGATGTTGATGCCGAAATATCTTTGTATACCGTGTAGATAGTAGTAAATAGAATAAATGCCCATGTTTTTTGTATCCTTATCTGTTAGCTTCCTGCTTATCATGTTTGCACCGGTGCATTTGGCTTCATTTTTTGCTAGTCGAAGAACAGTAATCCGATTTAGAGAATCAATTGATAACTCACAAGCGGATTCGATGAGTAAACAGCCATCGCTTTCATTATATGCAGGCTGTCCGATGATTTTCTGAAAATCAAAAATTTTCCACTTATATAACACATGAAAAATGCTACATATACATATTCAATATAATATTTTACTAAACATAATCAGCTTTCTCATTCGACATATTTGACAAGAAGTCGGAAACACTCACCAAATTACATTTTGCTTTCCATCTCCCTGGAGGCACTGAAGAGAAAATACACTTGACATCAGTTTCCGCCATTGGTGTAATTAAGAAAGTGTTGATCGGACGTTTCCGCTCAAAATGTCTACGGTCCTATTCATGAACTTGGCTTTACAAAAAATGTTATGTAAATTTAAAGAAAAAATAAACTTATAGAACTTCATGAATAAGCAGAGATTTCGTGGGTATAGATATGGTAGTTATTGTTTTCCTCACAGCTCACACGACTTTTGTGGTTACGAGTGCGTGCAGTTTCAAAAGCCTAAATTAAATTGAAATGATATAATTAAGCTAATAATGGGGTGTAATGATCTTTTCTGACGATGATCTATGAGTATAGATTGAAATATACCGGTATATCCTAAAGAAAATAATGATTTTGAGCTCAACATCAGCTTACTTCGTTCTTCCCACAACATACGTAAGCTAATAATCATTGCATCAACGTCATCCATTTCTAATTTCTCAGTTTATATAACCTTCGTTCGTTCATTCAGCCTATTTTGCGGTCGTTTGTGCGTTCCTTAATACATCCAATTTTGCTCAGTTCCGCTTGTTAATTTTTATAGTAAACCAAAAATGACGTTCGCTCGTTCGAATTCATTGATTAGCAATAATTCAATTTGCACTATAGCGGAAAATTGGTCCATTCAGCACATTAGATACAATAGTATGCAATTCATGTTTCTTAAAGTAACAGCAATCAGTTCAGCGTATAATGTTCATAACATTACATCCAATTGGGTGTCATGTAGATTATTTATTATATGAGTGATGCCATTCAATTTTCTGGTTATCTTTCAATTGCAAAAGTTAAGATCAATAATGAATCGTGCAGGTTAACGTATTAAGAATCTCCAGTAAATTATTTAAGCAAACTTATGTAATTTTGTGAGTTATAGTGTTGGCACTATATGAAACCAGATATGAAAATGTCATGAAATCCCTTGGTTTAAACCAGGGCTGTGAACTCGAGCGCGAACGCGAACATGGTCCGAAATCATTCGCGTCCGATAATCTTATTTGAAATTCAAACATGCCAATAAGAAAAATAGGAGACTTAGCATATTTGCCCTTAGAGATAACTGCAAATAGCTGTTGTCCTTTCAAAAATAAGTAGCACCAATGCAAGCATTCAAGGGTCTGCATTTATCCAGTGAATGTAAATAGAAGACTTTATCTGCTTATAATTTTGAATTGATCGATGCTCACTTCATTGATCACTTGATAGAAAAGTCGGAGGCGGACGCGCCGATATTTCCGGAGATCCCGGGGGCTATGAAGAAGGACCATGGATGTCCGCGATGGAATCCCCCTCTACCAAGATTTTCCCTTGAAAAGAATTCTATGAAATGTAGAAGGGATTCCGAATAGGTTCTACAACTGTGTAGGAATCTGGCATGTAAAATTTTTTTTTTGGTATACGAGTATTTTATTTATATTAACTGCCGAGTTGGCGCAGATTCGATGTGAACGGAACTGGCAGAGCTCGTCCTCGGCACGGGGTGTGTGTTAAATGTACGCTACTAGGCAGCTGAATAAAAATAGCAAGCTGCGTCCTCAACAGGTTAAGTTTCGCGAAATGCTCAGTTCCCATGCATTTTCTACTATTCAAAAATTGACAATATGTTGAATGATTGTTTAATAATTTTTATTGTCTCTCTCCTTATAAATACTGTGAAGTGTGATAGATATCTGCCGCATGTTTAATCGAAGCTTAGATTGATATTTCACTACGTTTATGCGTTTATATAAAAGTAACATTGAATATTGGTACTATTGTTACATATTGGCATTATTTTCTTATACACGTCAGATGTTTGTGTGATAATCCTGTGAGGATTCTGTGCGTATCCCACAGCATTTTGTTTGGGTGTGGAATGGGACACCAAATCAATCCTCACGGCTGCCATTTGAATAAAACTAAGCCGAAAATTTGAGCGCAAATATTAAATAATGCAAAAATATTTTGTGTTCGGCCTTTCATCCTGTAGGTAAATGCTAACAAGATGCCTACAAAGTATGCTTATAAAAAGCATAGGTACTTCTTTAATTTTATCATAATTTTAATTACTCATACAAGTATTATTGACATTTTAAAATTACAAATTGCTTCATATGGGGGCCAATGTAGGTGGCCAAGATCTTTGCGATTCTGGAATCCCATCCTAATTTCTTTCCGTTTTTGTTTCACTGATTTTGCCTTTTATTGTTTCTTTCAGGATATTAAGGTCATTTTGTAAATAAGTTATAGTCGACAAGGCAATTTTACATCATTAGTTAATGTATAATTCGTATGTATTATTTCAATTAATAAATTGTGCAATGTATCTGTATGTGAATGAATGTGAATTCTACTAAGCCGCCTTCTTAAAGACCACCTCCAACCCAAGTCGATCATAAGATGCCATGTACTATATTTTTCATGGATCCCATGATTCTTTCGTTATCATTATGGTGGTATTCTTCTTGAACTTGTTGCTATCATGTCAATTGTGTTTGGAATCCGATGCCAAACACAATGCGTATGCATTGTTGAGATCTGAACTAGACGCGGCGTTATATTTCAGATAAAAAATCCAACTGCATTGAATGGCTTTATAGGTCTCCCTGGGACTTGTCAGGTCTATAGCCTTACGTCATTTAATCTAAAAAATATCTCAGTGAGACAAACATGTACGATGATTAATATACAGTAAAACTAGCTTCTTCGCCATCATGTCTTAAGCTTTCAACAGACCCAGTTTGTGGAACACCCAAATAACCTGCTTGTGCAGTACTTAATTATGTGCGGATTCGGTAATTGAACATTCGAAGTTTATACGTGGCTCGGAGTTTTTTAATTTGTCCTGTTGTATTTCGACTGAAAATTAACTCACCACATGTTTGAAGCCTTTGTTTTATATAAAGTGGTATAGAAAATGTTGATTCCACTGCCAGTAGCCAAACTAATAAACTCTGAAGAGGCACAGAAAGCGTCATCTATTATCGTATTGACTTCGCAAAATGTTTATCATTAACTGATGCTTCCTATTTTGTCCTAGATATTTTAAATTTAAAGAGACAGATAACTAGGATGTACAAGTATAAGCGCGTTATAAGATATCTGCCGCCAACATTGATGTTCACTAACTGTTACGCGCTTTCATGATTTTGTCTTTGACTTCATAGAAGTCCCTATGTTTTTGAATAGTTCATGGTTTATCCAGAACATGGACTTCGAAATATCTAGGAGTTCATGATATGCATGGCATATCATAGATCTAGGTCTTTCATGCCATAGAGGTCGGGTGTTTGCTATCTCTTTTGCTTTGCTAGCAGCTATTATCTATAGCATTGATTTCATGCATTCGCACGCTCTTAATGGCACTAAAGAGGAAGTAGCATTGACAGGACATAATCAAACAATGCATGGTGCCCAAAAGAAAACGGGAATTCACAAGGATTTTTGAGTAGAAGTGATCAATGATGGTCACTCCGAAGTAGCGATCACATAGGGTGTGGTTCTATGAGTCAATTGCATTCGGTGCAAGTGTCCTACGTCCTTTGTTCACACTCAGGTTATACTCTGAAATTGAACTATGTCCTAGCAAATTGTGCCGTCTGTCTTCTGTTAGTTACCACGAAATGTTAATGTGGCAATCTTCAACAAGTTACCATTGACTGAATTTTTTTGACTTCGACAATGATAATGTGAATTATGGCTATGTTCAATTGCATGCAGAACATGAAATACATTGTACCCAAGTATTTCGCCAAGCTTTGTCCAAATAGATTCTTATTATTGATCTAGCATAGATAAACACATTAAAATTCTAATGGGAAGTTCAGATTTTGTCGTTGATCTCATACTAAACCCACATTGAAAGAGTTTTGCATTCCTATCATTATTTCTTAGTAGTTATTTTCCACTGTTGCGACATTAGCTAAAGCTTCAATAACATAGCTTTACTAGGCAATCTCCTTCAAAGCCTTCGGTTGGAATAAATATGACAGAAATTGTCCGTATTTCTTCTTCGACCGCTTTATTGAAAATATAGGTAAAAAGGAAAAAATTAAATGCGCGAAGCCAAATTTTGATATGTGCAATTATCCATGCACAACAATTTCCAATCATGTGACATTCTATCATGACCATTTTCGAATCACACTAGTATCTATATCCAGAATGTTTGCTTGTGATCTACATGACTGAACCAATATGTTTTCTTTCCAGGTTGAATTCCCTCCAGACATCTGTTCCCGTGTGACATTCGTGAATTTCACCGTAACACGAAGCAGTTTGCAGAACCAGTGTCTCAACACTGTATTGAAAGCTGAACGACCAGATGTGGACGCCAAACGGTCAGACTTACTCAAGATGCAAGGAGAATTCCAGTTGAAATTGCGTCATCTGGAGAAAGATCTTCTCTCATCCCTAAATGAGGCTAAAGGCAATATCCTTGATGACGATCGCGTCATTGGTCACTTGGAAACGCTGAAGAAAGAAGCTGCAGAAGTTGCGAAGAAGGTGGAAGAAACAGACACAATCATGTCTGAAGTTGAAGCAGTATCTCAGCAATATGTGCCACTGGCATTAGCCTGTTCCAATATCTATTTCACTCTTGAAGCTATGAATCAAATTCACTTCCTTTATCAATACTCTCTACAATTCTTCTTGGACATTTTCTCATCGGTGTTGTACGAAAATTCCTCGTTGAAAGACGTCAAGGATTATAACCAGCGACTGGCCGTTATTATGAAAGAACTTTTCCAGACAACATATAATCGTGTTGCACGCGGTATGTTGAATGAAGATCATATAACGATGGGTATGCTATTAGCCCGCATTTATCTGAAGGGATCAAAGAAAGAACCATCGTACGAAGTTGAACTGCAGCATTTCCTTCATTCACAAGAGATCACCCTCATGGGCTCAGATGTCAAGTCATCAGTTAAGATCAAATACTTGACTGCCGAGCAAAATGCAGCATTGGGTCGTCTGACGGATCTGCCGAATTTCAAGAAGCTTGAACAAGCCATTAACTCGGACACGAACTTCCAAAGTTGGGTACAGTCTGTTTCTCCTGAAACATCGATGCCAGAATTATGGGACAACAAGGAGGCAACACCGGTTGGGAAAGCTCTGTATTCACTCATTGTGATGCAAGCTGTTCGACCCGACCGTCTTTTAGCCACCGTCAATCAGTTCGTACTAACTGTATTTGACAGCTCCTTCATGGATTCGACTGCTCGTGGCAGCGTTGATCTTGGCGGAGTGGTCGAGAGTGAGATCAAATCATCAACTCCTGTCCTTCTTTGTGCCGCTCCTGGTTACGATCCCAGCTCACGTGTAGAGGACTTGGCTTCAGAATTGGGCAAACAGTTGAGCAATATCGCCATTGGCTCTGCAGAAGGCTTCAATCAAGCCGAAAAAGCCATTAACGCGTCCGCCAAAGCTGGCAAGTGGGTGATGTTAAAGAATGTGCATCTGGCCCCAGGATGGTTAGTACAACTTGAGAAGAAGTTACATTCACTGCAACCGCATCCGCAATTCCGTCTCTTCCTCACCATGGAAATCAATCCCAAATTGCCAGTCAACTTACTGAGAGCTGGACGTGCCTTCGTGTTTGAACCACCTCCAGGCATTCGCGCCAATCTACTTCGAACATTCGCTCAGGTAATTTCTATCATCCTTAATTAAGCAAAATATCACCTAAAGGCTCAATGAAATCAATGTATCTAATTTTTTAGTTTTTAGTGAATTTGTCACGCATACATGTGACTTTTGATTTTTGGAATATTCAACATTTTTGGAAAATCCACAGCGGTTGCATTACCAATCATTGTCGTAATAGAGAAGACATTTTTAACATTGCCATCAGATGTTGCAGTACGAGTAATTCACCTGTTTCTCTTTTCATTTTCTGCACAATGAAATCGACGCTTTCAACCATGAGCAGCTAAGATGCTGCTTTGGCATGATTTAAATCGCTTGATCTTTTTTTGAAAAAAATGATTTGAATCCTTTCCTAGGATTTGGATGCAATAATCCAATTTAATTAATTGTTCTATTTATTTTGAATGAACCAATTAAGTAGTCACAGAAACTGCTACTTCGTCGAGGTGATTAATCGTTCTTGGTCGCTCAAAAACGATCAAAACAGCGGTCTTATTATATGCTTGAATATACTATATTGGAACAGCAGATCTGGGAAATTTGCTCATACTTTACAAAACTGCAATTTAGCGTCAATAGTTGATCATATAAATCATTAATCTTAATTTTGTAATTTTGGATGCAATGGATTTGCCGATGCTATTTTCAAAATTGAAATTCAAAATTCTGTATTTTACTTCACAGAGGCGATGAACGCACTGACAAATTCTATGCATAATTGCACATGATATAAAATAATAAAGAGATAGTGCATGGATCAGTGATTTACAATGTTCAATAAAAGAATTTAAAAAACGCTTAGTCTTGGCCTTAGATCGTTTCAATTCACATCGATTTCTACACATCACTTCAGTTCGTTAATCATAGAAAATTCTCAAAGGATGGTCCTCAAACTTTAACACCTCTTTGAACAAATTAGTACATTGCTTACCACCAACTTCTAATAAAGGCGGACGCTTGAGACCAGAGTCCGAGGCTATATAATCTCCGCTTAAAAATATGCTTGTTCATTCCACACATTTACGAAAAACGTACATAGCAACTTGAAAGACGGAGTACAAAAAAATTATAAAAAAATTAATTGATAATTTGTACAATTGTATTTAATTTGATGTTCAGTAATGCTTCTGTCGAGTTTTTATGAAACTCTGAGTCAATATAGTGAGCGTTTACGAAATATTTGTATTGATTAATGAATTAGTTAAGGGAATTTCAAATCTTATCTCATAAGGCATAATAATGCAGAATTTTTCCAATTTTGACATCTCGTGACGACGAATACACTGCAGTTAAATATTTCTCTCCGTGGCCATTATCATATTCATCCATAATCATTTCGAAGGACCATTAGAATGAAAGCAGTGATGATTTTCAAACAGCAGCTTGTTTGGAAGGATGATTAATGTAGACCGTGATTATGTACTAGACCATACCCCACGATCATTACAAGTATGTTCCTATATGAAATTATTGAAGCTGCTCTCGCGTGCACCCGAGCTTCTTCGTTCGCTATCAATTATTATGTAACTCCGATTTTATTATGAAAAGCAGTGTTTGCTCTGTACAATTCATTGGTTTTTAGCGTAAACTGGTCACTGTAATTCGCTTTTCCGGAATCAAATGTTTGTTTACGTCTGTGCGTGTTCTACTTCCAGCCTAGATTCGACGATGACGCTCCCGTTCAAAAAGGGGTATGTTTTCTAGAGACGTTCGTAAAGCCACCCATCGTAATCCATTGAAGCGGAGCGATACCGTTTTTTCAATTTCGATTAACAATCATCATTATCATGATTTGAATCATTCGATGTTATCCGCGTTTTGCAATTCGCTTTTACTATTCAATTTTCATGTTGAATTATTATCAGCTTTATCTTCGAGTTCTACAACATTATTAACTAGTTCCATTATGTTTAGTTCCTTGAATTGTTATTTGTTGGATATAACACTTAGAAGTTTTTTGCTTAAAGAATGACGGATGCCATTTTCTTTGTTCTCTTTCTGCAATAATGCCTAAAGTGATGATGAAGTTGTACAATGTCATTTATAAAATGATAACAAGCAATTTTGCAAATGCAACCGAACACGATTCTGAGTGATTTGACATGAACTTATGGCATACCAGATGATCCTCATTGGACTAGATTTAACTTGATAATGTTTCTTCTCCTCTTAAAGAGTTTTTACATACAATATGCTTTTGTTTGAAAAATTGAGTGATTACCTAATTAAATTGAATTCAAATTTTCATTAGATTGATCAAGAATTCACATCCACTCAATAAATTGATTCAAAAATACTCCTATACGTCAAGCTGTTTAGATGCTTCTTCACGCAACATGGCACTTCATATGAGAAGATGTTGTTTGTAATTTCTTTGCTTGGGTCACTAACGATATTGCACCCGTCCACTCTTGTTTCCCTTCGTTCTCCTTGTAGGTATCGTCCCTAGCAAATAATAACACTTCCACATCTCCTTTTAGATTCCAAGTGTGCGGATGTCGAAAGCCCCAGCAGAACGTGGTCGTTTGTATTTCCTCTTGGCCTGGTTCCACGCTGTGGTGCAAGAGCGACTTCGCTATTCACCGCTTGGATGGGCCAAACGCTACGAATTTAATGAATCGGATCTTAAATGTGCACTTGATACTATCGACACCTGGGTGGACTCCGCTGCCATGGGTAGAACAAATATTCCCCCGGAAAAGGTGAGAGGTTATAACGGTATTTGGACGGATTCCGACTATTTCTTCATGAATTATCACGAGTGCTTGATAATCATCATTGAACAAACTAATTCAACTTTTACTATATTTGAATGAAACACGTGTTAAATGAATTTTAAACAAGCACTTCAACGCTGAAAGCAAATACCCAACAAAATTAATTTCACCAGGCCGGCCTGATCATCTGGAACATGAACATGGAAACAAATTCTCCTATCAAGACAGAAATCAAGCGCTTAGTACATTGAAATAACAGAAATTGACATTTGTGTCTTTGAAAACTCCAAGAAAATAGAAGAAAGTAGGTCATGACTCAACAAGTGTTGAAACTCATTAACAATTGTAACTATGGCAGCTGCAGTAGCCTCGATTGGCAATTAAGTTTAATTCCGTTCCGTTCTTGTTCATTGTTCCTTCAAAACCATGCATAATGTTTCTTGATAGGACCTGTTAGTCGTTCCATTGCGCTCTTTTTGAGCACACATTTCACTTGAATGTCAACATTAGTTTGTTCATTGTCGTAAAATTTTCCATGCTTCTCTCTCATTAAGTTCTGCGAATTTCATTTTTTGCATTTTGCTCTCATGAAGGGTTTGATTTTTGTAATTTGCATTTCGATACCTTGTTCATGACTTACATTTTGATCCTACTCTCAACTTTTCAACTTTTAAATTGTCCCCTGCATGGCCATAGTGATGTCATGCTTATGTTTATTATACCCTTCTTTTTTCTTTTGTTTCTTGGTCTTATCTCATTCAAGAAGGAATTGAGCTTAGAGATGATGCTAATCCTCTTGTTTCAAATATAAACCATTTCTACACTAGCTAGAATATTTTTGATTGTTATCACAGTTACGCAGTGTCACTTCATAGCAATTCCAGTTACAGGATGACATTTAGACTGCCACAATTAAAACAGATTAATCAATGTTTGATTCTTTATTAGTATTCAAACTGAGAGCTATATTATTCAAATGTGTGCCAAAATAGTGAACATGTTTTTCAACAATAAGCGATATTGCAATATTTAAGTCACATTTTTTGTTCACACTTGTGCCGCTGCCAGCTTTTGCTTTGTAAATAAAAACACTGGGGAAAATAAGGGGGAGCGGTTTTCGCTCCTTTTTTCGTATTTTCTTTCCTTTAGCAAAAAGTATTGTTTATGCATTTTCTGCATGCATGTATTTAATGTGTGGACATGCAAATAATGCAGCAAGCTTTCATCACGTCCGCTATTCGTGAAATTGCAGGTACCATGGGCAGCACTGAGAACGTTAATCTCACAATGCATTTACGGAGGTAAAATTGATAATGCCTTCGATCAACGTTTGATGGAGACATTCTTGAATAATCTTTTCACGGAGAAGAGCTTCGAGCATGATTTCCCCTTGGTTACAAATTTGGACGGAAAACGTGGAAACAGCATTTGCATTCCGGATGGCGCGAAACGAGAGGATTTGGTCAGTTGGGCACGAAGTCAACTGCCTTCCAATCAGACTCCGTCATGGCTTGATCTTCCCAACAACGCCGAAAAAGTATTGTTGCGCAACTTAGGTAAGTAAAATGGATGCAAGTGTTTTACGTTGAATAATTATTTTCAGGCATTGTGATTTAGCAGAACTTTTTGTATAATGTCACACACTGTATCTGTGTGTAATAGTCTTCCAAGAAGCGTTCTTTGCTTCCGAAAAGTTAAGTGAAATTTGTCTACATGAATGTATCAGAATGATCACTGGTTAATAAACGTTGATCATGACGAAGTAGCTCATTTTGCAAGAATTTCGAATTTAAAAACTAAGAAGTTGATTGATTTTATCAGTCCACCAAACCACCTGCTTTTCGACAAAAGTTAATGAAGATAGATGATGTGGATCACTAAAGGGATAATTGGAGTATGCCAAGGACAAGGGAGCAGCACATGGTTGACAGCACACGGCAATTCCTTTGCAACAAGAGCAAGAATCGAATCTCAGCAAAGATATATTTCGAAACGCAGTGTGATAGGCATGCACCTGTCTGGAATATTTCACTAAGTTTTTGTCCTCGTGCACTGAACTTCTACGGAAATTGCCCTGACATGCAAGGTAGGTGGGTTTGTCCTACGAAGTTGTCGAAAAATGCAGTGAAAATGTCACAACAGATCCTCATCTTCTGCTTTTGGAATTTGCAGTCCATAAATATGAGCAGCGAAACATGATTGAATATGAGGGATGGTAGTTTACGGGTCCTCGGAGCAAATGAATGCATAACTTTCAATGTGGTGATAACATTCCTTTCTCAATAAGTTAATATTAGATGCCCTAATTTGAAATGGAACTGTATTTCTAAATATTAAAAAACGTTGAATTGTTTTGCTCTTTTGTATTCGTTCGTTTTCCCTGTGTAAGGATGAAATGTTTTCCAGTTGGGAGAGCCTTTTATAATCTCTACCAAGCCTTAGGTGTATGTGTTTGCTCGAGCTTTTGCTGTTTCCATCAAAGAGGAATCCCTGCAGATAGACAATTGTTTTGTCATCTTTAAAGTTACACGAGAAAGGTTTTGGTTGTGTTCGATCTTGCGAAATGCTGTAGCAGATTTGAGCAGGTTCTTTCATATTTACAGGCGCAATTAACTACTTATGATTGAAAATGAAAATCATTGCATCACGAATGAAAATGTTAACATTTTTATGCATGTTTACAGCCAAATCTTTTGAGAAGAGCATTATGCGAGTCGTGGCAGTTGAGGAAAATGCTGCTTCTGACGAACAACAGGAATCAAATAAACAAGGAGAAGGTTATATGGAAATTTCATTATTGGTTTATTTAGTCGTACTTGTAGTATATAGAAAGAAGGAAGTGGAATTTTATTTAATTACATATTTTGGTGATGGATTTTCTTGGGGATGCGTGGTGCTATACACATCGTCAGACTGTATTTTGTCAATGTACAATGTTTAGTGGACATGTATTTGGTATTTCTGCTATCAGTTGCGTAATATCATCTTATGTCGGTTGGAATCTCGAATTTCATGCGCTTTATTTCCTTTTTCAACGTAGAAGCCTGAGATGAAGTAGATAGCTTTGCTTGAATCATCACTTTATCCAGTTCTCGCAAGACATTCGATAGACATTCCGTTGATAACCAATTTAAAGCATTAATGAAAATTGACAAAATGGAAGAACTTCTCGAAATAATAATGTGAACCGCATGAATTAAGTTTATGTTTCATATCACTTGACTTCTAATGTGATGAAAGGACTGCAGTCAATTTTTTATGACTTACTTGTATGTTGACTGATAATAATTGATCATGGGAAAATATTTATCCCGATATAAATTGGGGTGATTTTGTCTGTGAAAAGCTTTTAATATTTGAATTCTATTGCACTTGCCAAAATATCTAGCCAAATTCTCGACCATTGGTGTTCGGTTCATAGACAGACGATGACACGAATCTTCACATAATTTTGCACCATAAATATTTCAACAATCTGAATCAAGCGTATTTGAAAAGCTGCTTTTGATATCACAGTTATGTTGATGAATTGCATCAGGAGGAAGTTGCCTAGCATTGACTCATACGACCGACAGATTGAAGACAAATGCTGAAGAATTTTTTGAATTTAGGAAATTATAAAATGCTTCCTCTTATTAATATACCTTATGTTGATGGTTTTTTCATTGTCTTAGAATATTCTCATTTTCGTTCAGCTTCCTTTCATATTTTGGTGATGTAAGAGTATTAAGCAAAAGTGATGTAAAAGCCTGAATCATTCAGTGTGACTCCTTAAGTACGGTAATTCAATTTTCTAATTTATTGTTTGCAGGTCAAGAGATGATTGGTAAAATGATGAAAATGCAACAAGTAATGGAAGATGATGACGACCTAGTGGCCACAGGACCGCGCCAGTCTAGAAAGAGAACTGTTTCCGTTGGTGATGGTCGACCAGCGTGGATGCGTCAACTTCACTTGTCTATCAATGCCTGGCTGAAGCTAATACCTAAAGCGCTTGTCCCTCTCCAACGAACAATGGAAAATATCAAGGATCCTCTTTACAGATGTTTTGAGCGAGAGGTCAACTCCGGAGCCAAATTATTGGCCGATCTTCGACGTGACTTAGCTGATGTTGGCCAAGTAAGTTATTCATCCAGGATACGAAATTCGATATTTCTAGTATCGCCAAATTAAATTAAGCGTATTCGTAAAATTTTACAAATACGTAGAGATTTGCCTGTTACCTGTAGTGTCCCTACAATAGTGTGACGTGAATTAGATGGAAATGCATACAAACACACTATCTCACCTGTCGAAGCTCGTCTATTGATGCCGAAGACTGCCATTCTGGCCGTGTGTGGTGAATATAGACTTTTTAGCTGATGTTTTCTCAGGCTAGCTGCGTTGTGAAAGCTCCATCTAGTTACGTCTGCTGCGTAAAGCTACATGTGATTTTCACCAGTTAGAGCGCGCACCCTGTCAGCCGCTGGAAAAGCTTTTTTGTTCGCACGGCACAGCCTTGGAATCAGCTTCCCCAGACCACTTCCGCTGACCAACACAAACTTGATACCTTTAAGAGGCGTGCCAACCGGTTCCTGATGGGGACAGCTTAATCAGATTAGAAGATCTGTTAGTTTACTTTTATTTATTTAAAGTAATACAATTTATTTCTTTTTCCGTTGAGTAACCCCTAACTTCGTTCATGGCTCGTAGCTGTACTAGGGATGAAAATTATGTAAAGAAGTATCGTTGCCAACTTAATATCCGGATTCTTCCCCAACCAAGCAATAAGTGTCAATCTGAAAATCATTGATACCTGTTGTGGGCTATTGTTGCATTCTATTGCTCCGGACCAGTTGCAGTGTAAAATGTTGAGATTTTGCTATCTTGTCATTGATCTTTTATAACTCCTTAGGTATGTCAGGGAGAGAGGAAACCGACCAACTATCACCGAAACATGATGGCTGATTTGGCTAAAGGTATTATCCCCAACGACTGGAGACGATACACTATCCCTGCAGGCTTAACAGTTATCCAATGGATTCAAGACTTCGCCGAACGTGTCAAACAATTGGCAAAGATCAGCGAAGCGGCCGCGAAGGGTGGTCCACCTGCTCTTCGAAAAGTTCAAGTAAGTAAAATGCGCTACTTTTTCTTGCTTCTCTCATGTAAATGAATGATTCATTGCAAGTTAGCTAATCAGATGAACTATGATTAAACTGTCAAACTTTTCGCTTTAAGTTCTGGTATTAACAAACATGTAAATCAACTTGAATAATGCATGCATGGCAAATCATTCAATGAACAGTGTGTTCCTCAAGAGCAGAATGTTTCTCGTACTTGTGACACAGAAGGAAGACCCAGCAGAGCTGAAAATACATTATTAGATTATAAAATGAAGTACCTCTATACTATTTAAAAAGATGCCGCGAGTAACGAGAGATAAGCCAAAAATAGACAACTATAAAAAAATTATCTAACACATTGGCTATTTATCGATGTTTTTGTTATATATTCATAATAGATGCGTAATTTATTGAATCACTGCTCTGTTAAGTTCATCTGTATTGCTTATTGCTTCTTTCCCATTTAGGTATGGCTTGGTGGTCTATTTATGCCGGAAGCATATATCACTGCTACCCGACAGACGGTAGCACAGAATAACACGTGGGCTTTGGAGGAATTATACCTTGATGTTGAAATTGGAGAAGGCAATGTCACAGCAGACACATTCGTTGTAAGCAATCTAAGACTTCAAGGTGCGGAAGTCGTGAATCCCCGAACACTGAGCTTGTCTGATTCCATTTTCACTGATCTTCCCATCACTCGCCTCATCTGGACCAGGTAATTTTGTCAAATTTGATACGTATTTTGGTACGCTATGCATAAGATAGACTGCAGAGGGCATCGCAATTTTTTATGAAATGATACAAAGACTCAGACATAAAGGAAGACGGTTTTCTAGCTATTTTCTATATTTTGCTCTAAAAGACATTGCTCTCCTGAATCGTAGTGGGTACCGTATTTCGTCCAAGATACAATCGCCTATTTAATAAGTGCGGCGCTTATTGAAATGTAAGATTTTCCATTTGCTAGATTTTTCCAAACTGAATTGCAAAACAGTCTTATAGATGCCAAAGTGGCAATATCTTTGTGAGATTCAGTTTTTTATATTCTCTCCTGAATGATGATTGCGAGACTCTCCGTACCTGTTGAAGAAATTTTGTCACAAAGATAATGTATCTACAATAATACAGTTTCTGATGACCGTCATGAGCTATCAATGACATAAGAACCATTTTGGTGAAGGTTATACGTACACAACAAGTCTGGTGTAGAAATGGCTATTCGCAGCACAGAATTAAATATTTTGTGATTCGCAGTGATTGAGACAAAACTCATCAGGAAATAGATGCATCCGTAATTTGATTGAATCTGTAGATTTGTGTTATATTTGAGTACTTTTATTGTTTCTTCACTTAAAGGATTTGCAAAGATCAGTAAGTAATTCGTGAATTCTCTCGTCGTTCTGATAATTTTCACATTTGTGAAAATTCAGATCAAGATGAGTTTTTCAATGTTGGCATAATCATACTAATGATCTGTTGATTGATAAATGGCTATCTAACTAATTGCATATATGTTTAACATTCATGTTTATCATTAAGCTTACTCACCATTGAGCAGGATTTCGATTCATCAAAATAAAACTTGGTATCAGAGATATGTTCTGACTTGCTGGTATGATTTTGTTAATTATACACAGTTATTCCATGTCAATTGCGTTACATATTATTGTTTTCCTTCTTGATGCCAATAGTTTCCATTTACGGTTGACGTTTGGTGCACGGAAAATACCGTGAAATGTTCATCAAAGCACGAAGTTATTATTCATGTTAAGTTGTATACTGAAAGAAGTCTAGTGTTTGGGTTTTCCGTATTTCTAGAAGTTTTGATACCAAACGTCGCGAAATTAATGAATTTATGTAAGATACGCACTTGCTGACGCACCTTGTCGCATTTCAGAGAGACCGATGATGAGTAAGTGATTGTCAGGCACTTTATCTGAAACAATCTTGTGTCGGTAATGGCTAAGTTTTCCTCAAATGTTATGTCATCTACATGCAGTGCTCCGATTGATAGCTGAATTTTGAAATTGCACGAAAATTTGTCCATTTGGAATTTCCCTAGGATTATCATGATTTCTCTACATTCAGCAAATGTTCGTTGTATGGTAATTTCGGTGATTGTCTCCTTTCTCCAATTGTCGATAGTATTTCATAGTTCACTTTTACGTATTGGCTTTTAATTGTGACATACGTGATTCTGAGAGAATTAGACTTTTTCATAGTCGAAATGAACTTCCTTCATCAGAATGATTCTGAGCAATCACCAGGCAAGTATTCGTAACTGGTACTGAAATTGGTATAGTAGGTTTTCCGTTTATCTCATCATTGCTGCGATTCAACATTCGCATCTGAATCATTTGACGCACAGATTGAAGAGGAAAAATCATTCATGAGCATCTGTGTCTTTCATGGCTCTTCGCATAAAAGAATTACGACTATTTCGACTTTTTTTCTATACGATTTGATCACATTTACATTCGAGGAGAAGCAAAAACTCGATGCAGAATCTCCACATTTGTGCTTTGAACTATCATATTTTCCATAGCAGCAATCACATTAAAAGCGATTGTAGCCTTAACACTGAACTGTTAAGTGTCCTGTCGCACGTAGTGATAGGGGAGCACCATTCCCTTCTGTTCTAACAGATGTGATTTATCAACTAATATACATCTTGATTATTTTTCTTAGTAGTATTGCGCATGATAACAGTACAAGTAGACTTCAAGTATATGTATGTAGAATTCAGGAAACTTTAGGGCTTGGACGGAGCACTGGAAGCACTGCATATTTTTTATTGAGCGAATTGTTTATGAATTTTGCATGCCAATATCGTGGACGACAAGCGATCGCTTCTTTATATTTGATTGATTTTTTACTTGGCTTAGTTGAGCACGTTTGCACACATAAAGCAATAACATCACTCCGTAACTGCTCTGCGTCTAACGCTCTATGCCTAACGTTCTACGACAAAATTGACGGAGTTATTGAAATATCCAAAATACCAGTCATCGAGTTATAAATATGTCAAAAAAGACGGAGAGTAATGCGAAGAGAACTCGAATATATTGACGTTATTCACAAATTTTCGGCCGAAGCCTTCATCAGGTGAAATAAATAATTAAATTTATTTTGATTTTGATTTAATTTCACCTGATGAAGGCTTTGGCCGAAAATTTGTGAATAACGTCAATATATTCGAGTTCTCTTCGCATTACTCTTCCGTCTTTTTTGACTTATTGAAATATGAAAGATATCAAATTTAAACCACGTGGGGCCTGTTTGTCTTAATGTGTTTCAGAATGTGTAGTATTCGAGACACATCCTCAGTGTAGATGTAGAGGGTGCGGAAATTCATACAGATAGTCAAACACACAAAATGCATGATAGATGCAAGCATATATGCAGTCTTTCATCAACACTTTGATGAAGTATTGTTTCATGCAGAATTATACGAGGGGTGATTGAAAAGTTCGCGGCCCGATATAGAAAAAAGCATATTTCGTATACGATACATATTTATTTTTCGACAATCGCCCCTACAATCAACGCACTTAGCCCAACGGTGCTGCAATGCGCGGATCCCTTGCTCATAGAAGTGTGAGTCTTTGGAGTCCAGATATTCCTCAACGGCCTCCATGACGTCACTGTTGGATGCGAAGTGCTGACCACTGAGCTCCAATTTCATTTTTGGGAAGAGATGAAAGTCCGATGGTGCCAGATCAGGAGAATAGGGTGGATGGGAAATGATGTCAAACCCACAACCTTGGATGGCAGACATGGCGGTAGCGGAGGTGTGAGCAGGCGCATTGTCTTGATGGAAGAGCACGCCTTTCGTGAGCTTCCCTCTCCGCTTGATCTTGATCTGCACTCGTAACTGCTGCAACAAATGAGCGTAGTACTCGCTAGTAATTGTCCGACCAGTCTCTAGGAAGTCCAACAACAAAACTCCCTTCGAATCCCAAAAAATGGAGGCCATGACCTTTCCCGCGGACCTGGTGACCTTGGCTTTCCGCGGAGTTGGTGATCCTGGGTGCTTCCATTGTTTCGATTGTTCTTTCGACTCTGGGTGATAGTAGTGAACCCAAGTCTCATCCATCGTAATGAACCGGTCCATGAGATTTTCAGGATCTCTCACGAACAGCGCCAGGTTGTCCCTTGAGATGAGAAAGCCGGCTCGTTTGTTCTCTGGTGTGAGCAGTTGTAGCACCCATCGAGCGGAAACTTTGTTCATGCCAAGTTCATGATGGATGATGTTATGGACACGCTCTTGTGAAATCTTCAGTTCGAAGACAATCTTTCGCTCGGTTGTACGGCGATCATCAAGAATAATCTTTTGTACATGATCGATCACATCTTCTGTGCTCACTGTCACTGGTCTTCCACAACGGGGATCATCTTCCAAGCTCTTTCTTCCTTGCTTGAATTCTGAAGCTCATTTCTTGACTGTGGTGTAGGACGGAGCTTTCTCACCAAGTGTTCCAACCATATCATCATGAATCTCCTTTGGTGTGAGTCCTTTCAAGCCGAGATAACGAATGACAGCTCGATTTGAAACGTGATCCATCTAACGCAACACTTATCTGACTAACTGACTGATAAGTTAGTAACTGAAGTTAAGTAGCTGTGGTTTACCAACAGTTCACCGGATCGACTGATCACTCGTCATGCGCCGTCAGCACATTCCAATGTATCAATCCACATGTGCATAATGGCCTGGCTTTAAGCTTTCTATGTCAGGCCGCGAACTTAGCTATCACCCCTCGTATATAGCCAACTCTACTGACGTCATGTCATTGTTCTTTGAAGAGTTTCCAAACCATATAATCTACTACACCTTCACATGATTTCTATGATGTGTGATTTTGGAGTAGATTATATGGATAGGAAATTTACATTGGGGTCATATAATCTCCTGAAAAATAGAATATAGAAGATCTCTATTCCGCCAAATTTGTAACAGATTACGTAGTGGTTTGGATGGATCAAGGAAGTCTAGAAAACTATGCAGGTCCAGAAATCCTCAGATGGATGCGAGCATAGATTTCTAAGTTGTATCGTTGGCTATATAACGTTAAGCTACTGATTTTCGGATTTCAATGGTATCAGAATTCACTCGTCCTTCGGACTCGTGGATTCTGACCATTGAATATCCTCAAATCAGTAGCTTATCATATACATAATGCACTAACTTAGCTGAAATCTGGAAGATTTCAGCTCCCAAGCCATTTTCGCTTTAATGGGAAAAAACAAGATGGAAGTGGGTTGTGCAATCATAGTGTGTTGTGCAATGAAGTGGAGTTGAAACCTATCATGTTACAGTTGTAAGAGATGTAATTTTGCCCTTATCCATTTTTTTTCGAAAACTAGTCAGCGGGAGTTCACGAAGCAGGAGAGAATCGCCATGAAGTGCTTTACAGGAAATTCTAAATATTTTAATAACTGCTCCTTTTGACATCAGAGGTATGAAATAATAACCCTTGTCAGCTGCGGCACTGAGCATCAAAAGGAATTACTTTTACATAAGTGTACGTGTGTATGCTTGCCAATTTTGGTAGGATACACGTACTTCTCAAATGATATTAATTTTGTTTATAATCGATGCTTGATAATGTCCCTCTATTTTACAGAATGGACAAATTTGTGACGGTGAAAGACGGTGTAACGCTGCCCGTTTATCTGAATTCCACTCGAGCACAACTTCTATTTACTCTGGACTTTTCCGGCAAAGAATCTAGCTCCGATTTCTACAAACGTGGAATTGCAATTCTCTCGTCCAATCTTGGTTAAATAACCATTTTTTAAATAGGACTTTACATTTTGCATCATGTGATAGTGATTGTGATCGTGGACAGCTTGTGCATATGTACAACGTTCAATACGGTGGTTCTATCAGTTTCTCTTCGGTGATGTCATCTCATTGAACTTCAATCTAGCCCGTTGTCATGATCCCATTTATGCAACATTACCTGTGGTCGCCATATAGAGATGTAACTGGTTTCCAGATTCATGACGCCTACTGATATAATAAGTGGCAGTCATCTAGCTTATACATATTGAATATCTATTGATAAATTGTTTTTGTTCTTCATGAAATTGCTTTTACTTTTAAAACTGGGAAGCGCCTTACAGCAGGCTTGTGCGAATGTTATCGAAATTATTCCAAGGCAATGGAAATACTCAAATTGATGGATTACTGAAGAATTTTTTTGCTTGCTCCAAGGTACTTCAAAATGCATTGAATATCTATTTCAATATTTATATCTAGAGAAGTAATGATACAGTAGATGTGGTGGAAAAAGTGATGCAATGAGTTTTTTGAACTTGTGCTTTCAGTAGAGGCATCACAACTATTATAGCCTACATCAGTACGGCATGCATGTAGCTATAGATAGGTCGCTGCTATAAGACCTGCCAAAAATGGCCGATAATATATTTGAATATAGCTGCAGATAAGGGGAAATTCAGCGATAAGACAGGCTGACAATGGAATAGGGCCTACTCTATGCTAACTGACGGTGATGCAAAATTACTGTCATTCTTGATTTGTGTGATAAACTCTCAGCTGGCTCCATCCCAGATTATCAGAATTGTCATTTCATGAATTTTGCTCAACATTCTCTTATTGTGAGAATGTTTCATATTTAAACGAATGAGTTATTCGAAATGATCGCATCAGAATCTGCGAAGCAATCATTATTTCACAATCAGGATACGAAATGATCATAAGCAATTCACTTGGAAGTTGGATTCTGTTGAGGCACGTAAAGCCGAATGTCAGACTTGAAACCTATTCATGAACTTTTTTTCTGTTGTTTTCTTTGTCTAGGAAACAGGGTCGATCGAATTTGTACTCTGCATGGCACTGTTATCTACAGCATACCAAATACATCTGATGATGCTGACAGCTTCATTCTGCATGATGAATGTACATGTTCATCTTACAGAATCAGTCGGCCTATAATTTTTAAATCTTTAATTCAGATGCTGTGAACTACATGTATACTCTGCAGTAGAGTGACATGATATAGGTGAGAAGATCGACTGATGTCAGTCGATATAGGCTAGATGTATTGTCCTAGCGCTTACACGACCAGCGTCCCTGGCCATCGTCAGGTGACTTCAAAACAATTTCTTCCTTCTCAAATTGAATCCATGCATCATTTCAGTCAACACGATATCTAAAAACGAGCTTGCATGTAATAATTACGTACACGTCTACAATTGAAAGTCATGAATTTTTAATTAAGCAACCACAAGTAATAATATAAGAGAGAATAATGTATGTACATATATAACATACAGTGCATAATATAGTACGTGTGCATGTAGCAAACATAATGCAGTTTTGATGTCTTTAAATGTGAGGAAGTGCGATGAACTGAGGCTGTGCGAAAAACTGGATATTGTCACACATTGATCGATCCAATTAGCTATCCCATGTCTTGAATTACTTCAAAGTTGGAAGTATAAACCAAAAAGTGAATTAATTCGATTTTTTGATTTTGCCACAAAGGTTAGTCGAGCATTACAATGGAAATTTGTATGCACAACCATTTCAACTATTCACTACCGAGATTTATGGTAGTGCAATGTTGGCATAACAATGAGAAATATAATGGGAGATTTATGTTTTATACAAAAAGTCTTATTCAGACGTGATTAAGTACATGCAATGTATCAGTAAACAAATCATCTGTAAAAAGCAACAGTGAAGTAAAAAGCACTCGGTTCAATAGTATGAAAATGTTCGCTCTCAGATTAGTTAATTTCGTCTTTTCCCAATCAATTCTCATGATTTCGCATTGAGAGTGCATGATCCTCTATCAATATTAATTAGAACGCTCATGAAAAGCAAATGAGACATGGTTTTCTTCCTCATAAGAAGGTATGTAAGAACACCTGGGCAATCTTGCAGCATGTCTCAACTCACAATAAATCATTGCCTGACTGAAATAATTCAAGAAGTCTGACTTTTATACTAAACACCGTACAGGCAAAGCTGTGTGCAAGGTTCGTGGTCTTGGCTTCGACAGATTCGAGCAAAACACATAGTATGAACATCTCCATGCAAAAATACATGCATCAATTCTTGATGTACAAGGAATTAACTATTGCTTTTCCTAAAATATTAATTAGACGATGACAGCAATTCGACTACATAATTAACTTTTGAAATTCAACCCATCTAGTATTTAATTATGCCCTACTTTAACTCGCACGATGAAGCATGAAAATTTCCTTTATTCGTCCTCGGGCACAATTCTCTGATCCAGTCTCATTAGGAATTGACGACGACAATTACTTGGATAGACAATTCTCGACGTCATGGCAGAGTTCTAAGTACACGCACAAATTCTTCATAGTACGAGTACGGTATTAATAACATAAAAAGAAATTTTAGTCAAATATGAGAGAGCATTGATAATCGTCCCATTATTCATACAACTCTTCAATTCTATGAAGCTGGAGTTACATTAGAGTTGCTTTCAATTCTTTGATAGGAAACCAATACATACGTCATGATCATACGAAAATGTGGAAGTTCAAATTGCATGCATTGTGCCCAATTGACCATGCACTGATAATGTCATCAACATGTAAAAACATTGAATAAATAAATAAGTCCACTTCACCAAAAAATTCTTGGATTGAATTATATGAAAAGTTCTTACATTATGTAATGGCACCAGTAATTACCTTAAACTACATCAAGAACATGGCCGGGACAGCGGTGGGAGCGGCGCTCCCCCTTGCTCAAGTGCAAAAACATAAGAGAGGCACAATCATCAATACGTCTTCATGAAAGAATAATCAAAAACATTTCAAAAGCAAAGTTTCAAAAGCCTGAAGTTGCATGAAGTTTAGAAGTAAGTCTAATTACCGTGTCTGCTTTGATCCGGGCACGTTTGAATAGATCTATGAGCACGACCTGTGGACTTACATGCACAGATCATCTCCCCTATGTAACAATTTAGTGGTCGACTGCAAGTGTAAAGTCCTGAATCTATTATGGCGGCAGTGACGTTGGGGAAAGAGTACCAAGATGTCAGAGATGCCGCGATGCTGGAAAGCTGCCAAAAACCTGCAATATTGCAAAGAAGAAATATTTTAAATGCAAGGACCCAATTCGTGGCAACCATATGTACATGTAGCTCACATTATCTGTGAAAAATGAATGAATTAACAATGAATGTCAAATTAGATAAATTGTTGATAATAAAGTTTGGTTGAATAACATTTGGATATTTCTTTGATGCATTTTGAAAATGTTTATCATAGCGTACAAGATTACATTCGGCTTACATATGATTCAAATGGCAGCAAAGAAGGTTTGGCCAAAATCCATACTGAAAAAGGCATGAACAAATAGTGAAGATGAAGATGTGTACTAAAGTTGATAAATTTCCTGCACTTTGGTAGTTCAAAGTTGTGTCAGACTTTTGTAGTCCGAGGGTTAAATACTCAAACTCCAGATTAGCGAATAACGAATACTCTTTCTACATCATGCATGTTCATATAGGCGATCGATTTAATAAGAACTCAATATACCGGTGTTAATTACCTCTATAGTGCATAGTGATGTGTTGTAAGGGCGTATTATGGGCGCCGTCCAACTTTTGTGGAATCGAACTTGGGCGCCTAACTCTCTTAATTTTAAAGAATCTCGTTTGAAAGATTTTAGTCGCCCATCTCACATAATCCTTTACATGGCGTCAGCTCAGATATCAGAAGGGCACCCAGTGTCATCTCCTACATACATGTAGCGTTAGTTCAGATGTGCGCATTAGTCGCATGACTTTCTCTAGTGTAGGCTTTGATACAATGAGGCTGCCATGATCACTAACTGCTGTCAGTTCTGAAGTGAGTAGGGTATCCTCTTCATTTGGTAGAGGTGTCGCCAGCCTCTTCAAGCCATCAAAGTTTGTGTAGGGACAACCATCATCTTTGCCCCTCATAGATAGAACGGAAGGTTGTCAGGAAGATCATATTTTTCGAGGAATACACAAATAACACTTCAAGGTGTACACAGATCACACTGTAAAGTACGGCCTGCAGATAGCGGCTTCAATGTGCACTTTTTAAGGGGAATGTCGCAACCCCCTGTCGTCTATTACTCGGCACCAAAGCCTATATTCCACAGGTCCACCGCTCCCCCTTTGAAAATCCTGCCTACATCCCTGACCTGCATATAGTGTTATGGACACTTTACCTGACAGATTAGGCCTACTTTTATATGTGGCGTAAGTCAGCTAACATTCTTAACAAGTATAGACAATCAATAGCAAATTTTTAGGTAAAGTTTTAAGCATTAGGTCTATTAATGAATTGTACGATTATTCGATATTCAGTTTAAAAATAAAAAATGCCACAAGTAGGTTCTTCATTTTATTTCCACGAGATCTTTCGTCCAGTTCTCTTCATGGTGGATACACTGGAAATGAACGTATGATACACACTGCTATTGACTGTTAACACGATTCAAAGACATTCTGCACACAACGTGACACAATTTGCGGACGAAAGGTGGTGGAATAGATACCTACAACTCAACCGCATATGTACTAAAGACACGTTGGATGGTGAAGTCCAGAACATTTTCGATGTTCTGAAGGACAATGGCTATCCTCCATCCTATTTGACAAATACGGACACTTTCCCAGACCTCCGGAGCCTCCAAAGTTCGGACCGGAAAGGAAGTGTGTGTACTTGACACTACCGTTTATAGGTGATAGAGCCGCTTCTAGATTTGTTCCTCTGTTTAGGTCTGCTGTTCGAGCCTTCCCATGTGTGAGACTTTGTGTCATTTTTACGACTCGGCAGATTCAATTGGGCTCTCCGAAGGACAAGGTTCCAGTTCTCCAGTTCTTTCCACCTCTAACGTGATCTATTCCTTCAAATGTACATGCGGATGCTTGTACGTGGGAAGAACTGGGAGGAGTCTTGGCGAGAGAGTCATTGAACACGTGCCCAAGTGGATTTTTTCTGAAAGCAAATGTCCTCCACGTTCCACTCGTATCCTTGAAAGTGCCATCACTCGGCACTTACAGGTGTGTTCAAGTTTTCCGTCCAATGCTAGAGAGCTGTTCTGTGTAAGGTATCAATCCCGTTTTCTCATCAAACTGCGTATTTTGGAAGCTCTTGTGA